>MINK01174434.1:0-16275 GCA_001735545.1 Phormia regina
AGGCCCATTATTACAACTTGCCAATAGCTAAAGGTAAGATGTTATCGGACAGATAAGAAGCATTTGGTTATTATAAGTTCACTTTAAGCTAAAAGTGGCCGATAAGCTCAAGGGAATATCATCCTACCTTTAAATTTTATAGTGAGTTTATGTATTTGAAGTTGTCATATTTTCTGCAAAATATAAAAAAAAACTATACAAGGTATATATTTTTCGATATTTCTGATCAATATGATAATTTTGATAAAAAATTGTAAAAAAATCGTTGTTTTTTAAGTGCATATTATCTAGTTTTTATAGCATAATTTTACTGCTACAATACTGCGTATTGTGTTTTTCCTGGTTATTACTTAAAAAATAATAATAATTTGTAAATTATTATAAAACAATTTTCTCCAGAAGAAATTAAAATATTTTAAGTATAAAAATATTAATAAAGCCTTTTTAAAAATACCTAAATTTTTTTTCAAAATAATATTATTTTATATAAACCACTTACGCACAAATTATTTAAAATTTGGCCAGAGAATAGAATATAGTAATAGTGACTGATTCATCATCCCACAGCCCACACAGCTAAAGATAAGATATCCACTAAGACGAGATCCTTACACGCAAATAATTTAAAATTTTGTCCAGAGAATATAATATAGTAATAGTGACTGATTCATCATCCCACAGTAAATAAAAACTCACAAACTAATAAAGATACAAAAAGTTAAACAGTTATCGTTATTCATTTAAAAAATAGTCGGAGAGGTGTCTGGCACTTTTTTGAAAATCTGCCGTTTTAGGGAGAAAACATATAAAAACTATATTTTGATACTTTTTTTTTGGCACCATATGTGTCTTTGAAACCATTCAATTGATAAATTTTATACAGTATTCATAACTTATCAAAAAATTATAAATACAAGTTTGGTACTTTTTAGAAATTCCAACGTTTATTAAGAAATTCGTACCTATTTTTGGTACTTTTTTATAAAATATATTTTTTTTATATATTAATAGGATTATTTTAATGAAAGAGCGTAAGAATACGTGTGAACTCAGCCAGAACAATTGTGCGTGGTCCGATGTTGGAAAGAATTTACACGGGGGACTTTGTTGTACCTCTAATGGCTCTTTTTAAATTCTCTATAATATTTAACATATAAACACAAAATTTGGAATATGAATTGCTGTGAAGTGAATAAAAATCCATAAGAAGGGACTTTGTGGTACATTTTTGTTCTTTTAATAGTACTTTTTGAATTTTCTATAATATTTTTCCTAGAAACATAAAATTAAAGATATGTCGTATTGATAAATATTGACCATTAGAATTTTAGATCCGGTTCAAACATATGACGATTTAAAAGTCTGAACAAATGTAAAACTTAACAAAAGTGTACTATGTAAAATTATATTTATTCATTTAATTGAGTTCAATATTTCAAAAGTCAAAATAGAATTAAAAAAAATTAAATCATATCTCCGAAACCGAAAATTCTTAAAAACAAAGCTCTTATCTATACTCATGCTAAATTTAATGTTGGATATTCTTTTATAAATTAAAATTAAATTTTTCATACTAAATTTAATTTTAATTTATATAATACGTGCAACGCCGGGTCAATCGGCTCGTACATGATGTATTGATTAATATGGTACTTTTTCGTTTTATTGTATTATTAGGAAATTATTAATAATAAAAATAGTTTTTTTTTTTTAAATTTAGTCTCAAAAAATGTATGTTTTTTTCAATAAAGAAAGTTTGTTCCAACTTTTAAGTTTAATTCTCTTTTAGAACATGAGTTTTACATATAGATAGTCCTTATAAATCGACAAATCTACAAAAATATGCTAACATGTGTAAGTTTTCTCCTTTAGTTTAAGAGATATTCGGATTGAAATAAATTTTTACCTCAGTTTTAGCCTCGTGTTTTTTTTACCAATTTCTCTACAAAATTCTAAATAATATTGCTGCAAGAATCATATAATTTAAAGAAACCGTTAAAAAGTTATATAAATCTAAAGTTGGAGCTATCTATATGTAGAATTTCTTTTCTGTCATATCATAAATGAATTTTTGGCGAATTAAAAAGAAGACATATTCGAGATGGGCAACTTTGCCATCCACTTTCCACCCTCCACTTGCTAGGGGATCCTACTCCTCCAAATCAATTCGAAAACACCCCAGTTCTGACCATGTGAAATTTTATTTGGATACCTCTAACGGTTCCTTAGTTACTAAATTAAAAAAAACGCGTTTTGGAACCACTGTACTTTAGTAAGTAGTTGCCATTGCCGAATACCGATTTTTTGCTGGGTTATTGTAAAAAATATTCAGGTATTGAAATTATTATTTTTAAACATAGCTTAACATGTTGTGCTAAAAATAGAATTATAAATTGTGATCAATTAGGACCAGTACTATTTTTATTTTTATTAATGATATACCTTCAAACACTCAAAAATATTAATGTGTGTTGATAACGTAAATGCTTCCTACTTCAAGTGGATTTACATAACTTCCTTAATTGGTGCAATATCAATTTAATGGATTTGAATTTGAATAAATGTAAATATATGTCATTTTACAGACGAAGTCCAGTACTCTGTAGTTACACTTTAATAATCATCAGTTAGAGAAAGTTGAATCATTCCTTGATCTTGGGGTTCTCCTTGATAACAAATTAAGTTTTAACTCTCTCATATCGCAAACAGTTAATAAAGCAAAATGAGTTTTAGATTTCATAAAATGTTTGAAGATCCTTATATTACAAGGCAGCTTTATGTATCCCTTGTTAGACCTATCCTGGAATATGCATCTGTTGTTTGGGATCCTCAATATGATGTTCACGTAAAGAAAATTGAATCAGTCCAGAAGCAATTTATGCTGTTTTGTCTACGATCACTTTCTTGACATTCAAACATAAATCGTTCTCCGTATGAAAGTCGTTTAGCATTAATTAAACTTCCCACACTTAAAAATAGAAGAATTTATCTAAAATTTTCATTATAAATTTAATAAATGCGGTCACAGTTTCCAAGTTTCTTGTTCATAAACTTGAATTCCATATCCCATTTCGTGCAACAAGGCAATACATCCCGCTTAAACTACAATACTTCCGTAATAATTATTCCAATTTTGATCCGTTTCTTACAATGTGTTACTATGTTATACGATCATTAATATGATCTCCCATGGTGTAAATGCTATCAAAGAAAAAATTCGTAACTTTTTGAATCCATGAGTTCTTTTTAGTTTTAAGTTTTTGTTTTTATAAAATTTGTACAATTTATACCTTAGCCTGTAAGAAATAATATTTCATTGGCATATTATATTTAAAAAAATATATATTAGAATAGCATTATTAAAATTATTTGACATATATAGAAGAAAATAATAATAACCAAAAACTATATAGCAATAGCATTAAGAATTTTGTGCTATTTATAGTTTATTCTTTTACAAAAAAATCCAAATAGCAATTTGATTTGCTTTATATATTTTAAATAATAGTAAAATTTTTATATTTCTGAAAATTGTTTGTAAAGATAAAGAAAATATAAAAAAGGATATTTACACTTCGACTTCTCCTGTACTCGGGTGGCAAACAGCCTAGTGTCAAACCATTCTAAATCTATTTCTTGATAATATGTCGTCAATAAATTGAAAAAGTTTGCATGATTTTTTTTTTATTAAACGATAAAAATTTAACTTTTTTCCAAAATTCACCATTTTCGACCTATGCCTGATGTAAGGTGCGAATATAAATCAATTAAAATTTTCTTTATTTAACATTTATGATGCCTTATCTTTTCAAATATATAAAGAACAATTTTTTCTCTTTAACAGAACTTTGACAAAAAAGTGTTTGGTGTACCATAAAAGAAACGATAAGTTTTTGTTGTTTCACAAATTATTAAATAAATAATGAACCACGGCTATTCTTTTGTTTGTTCTTTATTGTTTCGCTATTTTTTTGACAATGACAAAAATCTTAAAACTAAAACTTGTTGAAGCTAACAATATTAAAGGGAATGCAAAAATGCAATCCCGTTAGATTTCAATGTATTTACTTACACTTATAATAGGCAAAGAAACCAATGCATTTATATATGTACATATGAAATGTAAAAAGGGCAACAAGATATTTAAATGAATGTTTTGTTAATAATGTAATTCATGACTTTAAATTAATGAATTCAACAAAAATAAAATTAATTAAACTAACAATAAATAAAATTGTATACTGAGTATATTTTGACCAAACATACTGCCCCCATTGAAAGGTACTTTCAATCGGCTTCGGTAGGTATAGGTGCTATTTTATGTATGGGACGTCTTAGAATTCCCTTTGTAGTTTTAAGGTCTACTACTCTAACCTTTCCATCTCGACCAGGAATAACCTTGTTCACTCGAGCTAGGAGCCAATGTTGAGGCGGAGTGTTATCTTCATGAACGATTACAAGTGTACCTTCTTTTATGTTATCGCAAGTCTTGAACCATTTGCATCGTTGTTGTAGATTTAATACGTAGTCACGGACCCAATGAAGCCAGAACTGTTGTTTAAGATATGTAACAAGTTGATAGCGTTTTAAATAGGTTACATTTTTGTAGTTATCCAAATTTTGATCTGGTAGGGCCATCAAGGAGCAACCAATTAGCATATGGGCAGGCGTTAGAGCTTCACCATCACTTGGATCGTCTGATCTGGGTGCCAGTGGACGAGAATTTAAAATAGCTTCGACTTCGATGAGGATTGTTTGAAACTCTTCGTATGTTAGGTTGGCTCGAGACATGTTTTTAACGAGAAGCGTTTTTGTGGACTTAACAGCAGATTCCCACAGGCCACCGAAGTGGGGGGAACGAGGAGGGATGAACAAAAATCTGAAGCCAGTAACTGAGCTGTAGTGCATGAGCTGCTTGACATTAGCATCATTAAAGAAGTGTTGTTTGAACTCTTGTAGTCTGGTGTTGGCGCCAACAAAATTTGTTGCATTATCGCAATAAAGTTTTTGAGGGATGCCACGACGACCTATAAATCTTTTAAGACATAAAAGAAAGGTATTAGTTGAAAGATCTGATACTAATTCAATATGAATGGCTTTAGATGTAAAGCAAACAAAAATGGCAACATATGTTTTATAAGGTTGTTTTCCTCTAATACGATAGGAAGTATAGAAAGGTCCACAAAAGTCGACGCCAGATACAAGAAAGGGACGTTGAGCCTTCAAACGATCCGCAGGAAGATTACCCATGAGCTGTTGTAGTAAACGAGGATGATACTTAGAGCAATGTACGCAGTTTCGAACAACTTTCCTTACAAGCTCCCTTGCGTTGATTATCCAAACTTGTTGGCGAAGAATCCCGAGAAGAGCCTTTGGACCAGCATGTAAATGTTTGCGATGAAGATATTCGATGAAGATTTTGGTGAAACGATGATCCTTTGGTAAAAGGGCAGGAAATTTTGTGTCATATGATAACGGTGCATTTGCTAGCCGACCACCCACGCGAACGATAATTAAAGTTGAATTGCAGCATTGAATCTTATCTAAAAATGGAGCAAGCTTTTGAAAGCTGGGTTGTAAAGTTTTTCCTTTGTTGAGAAGCTCAATTTGTTCCTTAAATGTTGATTGTTGTATGTTATAGACGATTCTCCAAAACGATGATTGTTGTTCCTCAGCGGTTATAAAAAAATGACGCTGCGTTTTGTCGAAGACACGATGAATATAAGCGACGATCCGAAGAATGCGAAGATACGAAGAATGACGAGAAATTAATTGATCGATGATTGATTCAGTTACGATGGTAGTTTTAAATAAAGTTTTCCTCATTTCTTGTTGGGGAAGTTCTACAACTTCATTATTACCTTTGGGCCAATTTATGTCTGGTTCTAAAAGAAATTCAGGGCCAGTAAACCATATTGTGTTATTTAAATCATAGGCAAGACAGCCTCGCGACACCACATCTGCAGGGTTTTGTTTCGAAGGCACATGCATCCATTGAATGTTGTGAGTTAAATTTTGTATTTCTGATACTCTATTAGCGACAAAGCAAACATATGACGAAGAGTGATTAGAAAGCCAGTTTAGAACTATTTTTGAGTCGGACCAGAAGTAAATTCGATAAGTAAAAGAATTAAATTTATGTTTAATTTTATGCCAAGTTCGACTAAGCAATAAAGCGGCGCAAAGTTCTAATCGTGGCAAGGACTGGTGTACCACTGGAGCAACTTTTGATTTAGCTGTGAGCAATGTTGATTTTGATTCAGTTTTATGAGTCACATAGATGCAGCATCCATATGCCAATTGAGAGGCATCCGCAAATCCGTGGATATCAAATTGAGTTTTTGGAGATGAACCTACAAATCTAGGGATTTCAATTTTGTTAATGTATTGGAAATCTTGTTCAATTATCCGCCAGCGATTTGACAAACGTTCGTTAAGTGGTTCATCCCATTCTAATTTTTGTTTCCATAATTCTTGGATCAGAATCTTGCATGAAATTATAATAGGGCTGAGTAGACCAAGAACATCAAAGATTTTTGCTACAGCTGACAAAACCGATCTTTTTGTTGGAACTTCAATAACAGCTAAATCAAAACGAAAGCAAAATACGTCATTTTTGGGTTTCCATGACATCCCAAGTGCTTTAGCGATGTGTTCGTCGTTTGTTTTTAATTGTAGCTCACCGTCGCACGGAGCAATGTTTGGGCAATTTGAATTCCATTTTGATAGTTGTAGTCCGGCTTTTTGCAAAACTTCAACAACTTCACATTTTTTTGTTAAAAGTTCAGGAAAACTATCTGCCCCCGTGAGCAAGTCATCAACGTAAACATCTTGTTTGAGAATTTTAGCACCAGTAGGAAATTCATTTTTGTAAAATTCTGCGATGAACACTAAACTTCTTACAGCGAGGAAAGGTGCAGCTGAAGTGCCATAAGTTACGGTGTTTAACTTGTATAATTTGATTGGATCATTTAAATTTTTTCTCCATAAGATTAGCTGAAAATTGCGGTCTCTTTCGTCCAACAAAAACTGTCGATACATTTTGCATATGTCAGCTGATAGAGCTAGTTTATTTAAACGAAACGACAAAATTGTTATTATGAGTTCCTGTTGAATTGTTGGGCCAACCATTAGAGTTTCATTCAATGAAATGTTAGATGATGTGCGACAAGAAGCGTCAAAGACCACCCTGAGTTTTGTTGTGGTACTTTGAGGACGCAAAACAGGATGATGAGGAATTACATAATGCGACGAATCTAAACAATCGAATGTTATGGGAGACATGTGACCAAGATTAATGTATTCGTCCATGAAATCAAAATACATCTGTCGCAAATTATCGTCTTTATAAAGTCGTTTTTCCAAATATAAAAAACGTCTGCGAGCTACTTCAATTGAACTACCAAGTTGGGTTATAGAATTTTTAAATGGTAAACGTACTTGAACCCTTCCGTTAGAATTGAAAATAGTGTTTTTAATAAAATGGTCCTCACATTGTTGTTCTTCTTCTGTTAAAATGGGTGAACTTGAATTGAATTCTTCTATTTCCCAAAAGGCTTTCAATAAAGAGTCCAGATCATCGATTTTCGTTATCACATTGCACGATAGGGCACGATGTAAACGTTGAGTATCCACGCTGCCACCAATGATCCACCCGAGAGATGTGTTAATAAGGGAAGGAAGTCCATTTCCGAGAGAAATTCTGCCGTCGAGAAGTAAATCAAAGAAAATTTCAGAACCAATTAAAATATCTATGTGTTGTGGAATGTAAAATTGTGGATCCGCTAAATCAAGCCCATTTGGAATGTTCCAATTTTCTGCATTGATTTGTTCAGATGGGTGTTGTGATGAAATAGATTTTGTGACCAAAAAACACGTAGTCCATTCAAAGTCAGAAACACGAGATTTAATTGTAGTTGTTACCATGTATTTCAATTGAGTTCGTATATCAGAGACACCAGAAATTTCATGAGTTGATTTTCTTTGTTTTAAACGAAGACGATTTGCAGCTTCTTGCGTTATAAGATTTACTTCCGAACAAGAATCTAATAAGGCCCGAAGAGGTTGTAGACAACCGAACGAATCTTTAACAAAAATAATTGCTGTTGGAAGAAGATTTATACGACGACTACGAATGACAAATGAAGTTTTTGTTAAATGAATTGAGGATGTATTAGTTGGTGTTGGTAATAATGATTGGTGCGATGACGAAGACGATGGTTGGAAAGACGATGAATGCGGTTGTTGGATCGATGAATTAAAAGAAGCATTTTGTTGAAACGATGGCAAATGGCTTGAGTCCGATGAACGAGAAGAATTATTTGAATCATTTTTCCTTTGGAAGTTTGGGTTATGTAAGGTGGTATGGTGCGATACCCTACAAGTGCGACAGCGAGATTTGGATAGACATTGAGATACAGCATGGCCTTTTTTAAGGCAGTTTATACACAACTTGGAACTTTTAACGAAATCGAAACGACGAGATATGGGCAACGATAAATAAGTAGAACAACTTCCTGTAAAGTGTTCATTGCTTTTACAATATTCGCAAATGATAGATGAGACCATACATGATAATCCTGGCCGCTTGGGATTTGTCTTTGCTTTATTATCATGAGGTTGAAAAGAGTCCATTTCTGCAGTACGGCTTTCCAGAAACTGGCAACGACGACTTAAAATTGAATAACACTGATCCCATGATGGCAGCGAATTAAAATCTTGTTTTTCGTCATAAATTTTCTTTGACTCTCCATCAATTTTCGACAAAACAATATGAATAATTATAGCGTTCATAACATCGACCTCTGAACCGAGTGAGAGCAACGAACTACGAAGGGCCGAAACGTTATCAAGAATTGAACGCAACATTGAGGCGTTTGGTTTATGCATAGGTGCAATCGAAAATAATGAATTGATATTGTCAATAAACATTAACGATTTGTTGTCATATCGCTCAATTAAATGATCTAAAGCTTTTTGGTAATTTGACTCGACAACTTGAAAAGGTTCTATTACCGCTAGCGCTTGACCAGATAAACAATTAAGTAAATAATTGAATTTATCAATAATGGGAATATTAGGTTCATTATGCACTAAAGTTTTGAATGTGCTTATAAATCGCGAGAACTCCGAATATTTTCCATCAAATTTAGGTAATTTTAGTTGAGGCAAACGATTTTGATGAGACACAAATGATTGAGAGGAATTTAAAAAGCTTTGTTCAATATCACCAGAACTTCGTTTTTGATTCATTAAACTTACCAAAGGTGCCTTGGCAGAAATAAACAGCTCTTCTAAATCTGATCGTGCCATATCAGAATCATCCAACTTCTCTATTTGTGTTTGAATGTGGCTTATTTGTTTGAAGTAAGATTCTAAAATCTGTAGTCGACATTCCAAAATTGTATAATCGGACGAAGCACCATCTCTGTCTGTTTTCCCCTTCAGTTGAGATATATTTCTTTTCATTGTTGTGCGTTGTAATTTAAACGAAGCAAGCGTATTTCCGCCCATATCGGTTTTCTCGGTACTCATTTTGTAACAACGATTATTAAACTGTATTAAATTTTGTTAAAGTTGATAAAAAATTAGTAAAGTTGCTTTAAAATGACAATTTGTAGAGAGAGTACCAAAAGTTGTAATAAGTACCACTCGTTGCTTAAAAGGGCCAACACTGATTATTAGTGCCAACACTAATTTTTGAATTCAAATAAAAAAGATATCTGTGCTTGTATGTACGCGTATGTGTACAAAATAAAGAGAAAATATGTTATGAGCGTAGACAGCGTAAGAGAATTTAAATTGTTTCACTTACTTGTATAAACGTAGAAATTAAGTTTGATGCTACAAAACTGCAAATGATGGTGGCTAGCAAATACAAGAGCGACGACGATAATGATGATTAAGATAATTGATATATAAGAGACTGCTGCTGGCTGATAATTTCCAAAGGGATGATGATAATGATGTTTATGATTGTGTAGACAACTATTAAGTGCAAGTGCACTAACTACGATGATAATGTTGATTATGATGACGATGATTACGATGACGATGATTGCGATGACGATGAAGTTAAAGTCTTTTTATGTTAAATGGTTTATTTTAGTTACACAAATATTTAAATTTTTATTAAACAAATTAATTTTTTAATGGGCTTTATTGTCATTCAATTAATTTGTGTCCTGTCACGGTCGCCAATTTTTATGGTGTACCATAAAAGAAACGATAAGTTTTTGTTGTTTCACAAATTATTAAATAAATAATGAACCACGGCTATTCTTTTGTTTGTTCTTTATTGTTTCGCTATTTTTTTGACAATGACAAAAATCTAAAACTAAAACTTGTGAGCTAACAATATTAAGGAATGCAAAATCCAAATCCGTTAGATTTCAATGTATTACCTTACACTTATTAATAGGCAAAGAAACCAATGGCAATTTAATATATGTACATATGAAATGTTAAAAAAGCGGCCAACAAGAGGTATTTAAATGAATTTTGTTAATAAATGTAATTCATACTTTAAATTAATGAATTCAACGAAAAATAAAAATTTATTGAAACTAACAATAAATATAAATTGTATACTGAGTATCACTTTTGACCAAACAATGACTTTAAACATAAACTAGATCGTGTTCTACAATCGCTATGCCGATTTAGCAATAATTAAAATTTTCATCTTAAATTATTAATTGTACATTACAAATGTATAATGTACAGTTTGTGTGTGTATTTATATTAATTATATTTTTTTTAAGTTTTTGGCCATCAACCTCAAAAATATCTAAAATATTTTTTACCTATATCTCAGTTGATTATTAAATCGATTTATTTCATTTTTTCAGAAAANNNTTGACATAAAAATATCCTAATATTTATATCCGATTTTATTCGAACAAATTATCCATTGAATAAAAATATTAAACGATTATGAAATTTTTAGTAATAAATCTGTATCTACAAAACTACAGCTCGGATAAAACTGAAATATATGGAAGAGTTGCAGAGTAGGACTTAGGCTTTCAGAAAAATTATATTGTAGTCGCTTTTTTTTTATCTCGCCAAACACTTTAAAGAAATATAAAAATCTTTAAAATCGGACTTCATATGAAGATGTTCCGATTTTGGAAACTTTTACATATTCGAGATAATCAAATTTGACACACTGTAGATTATGTTGTGATATCACAGGGTGACTGCAATATAATTTTTCTGAGTCCTCCTCTGCAACTCTTCCATACATTTCAATTTAATTCGAGCTGTAGTTTTGAAGANNAACGGTATTTTTTTTTTTTCGTAAAACTAGTGGTCAATGTAATACAAAATTGAAGAGTGTGTGAGATACACTTTCTATTCTTAACGGATTTTTGTTTCATAGATGGCAAAGTGAATGTTTTTAAAATTGTTTGGAAAAGTTGTGGAGGCATTCACAAAGGCCTCCAATATGCCTTTACGAAGTCTAAAATTATTTAATATTTTTTAAGTATCATTAATAAAAGTAGCCCACATTATTTTTTTCTTTCTTTTTAATTTAATTTCATACACTTTTGTAATGGCATTGCACATAAGAGAACATATTTATTTTTTCTTTCATCAATCATTTGACAAGTGGAAAATTTATTATATTTTTTATATTAATTTAATATTTTAAGATCTTTACTCTTTGAGGAACAATCATTTTCTATTATTTAACCCTGCAATACAATAGTTCGTAAATTTTACCTATAATTTAGTGTGGCAACAAAACGCTAAGAAATTTCCTAAGTACTTTTTGCAAGTGTTTTTAAATATTTATTCCTCTCAATTGAATTTTTTTTCGCTTTAAGCTTTCATAAGGGCAAATAAATAATAAAAACAACAACAACAACAACAAATAAACTGTTTTGAGATATAATATCATGTGTACATAAAATTTAAGTATCGTTATTATTGACATATAAAAACAAACGTTAGTATTCTAGGGTTAATTTTTAATCCTCTTATAATTTCAGTTTTATTTTTAGATATTTTCGATAAATGCTATTTTAAAAAGCTTAACAACTATAAATAAAGAAATATATATTTTTCTAAGCAGGGCTATGTTATGTTAATCAAGAAATAAATTTAAAATTTCATAAACACTTTATGTTTTATAGAAACGGTAAATGAAAGTGGGCGTAAAAGAGGCATGGCACCCACACACACACATTATATTTTATAATGCACAATATTTTGTTGTTTCTTATGTATGTAAAATTATATGTAAACTGTCTTAGTAACACGTGAAAGCGATAAAACTTATTATTAGAATTGATAGCATTTAACTTATGTTTTAGTCAATAGTTTTCTTCAAAAAATATTTGTGCTAAATTTCATCTGAACTTTGAAAAAAGAAGTGGGCGACTTTGTTAATACCTTTGTCCTTGTTTTAATCTTTATATTTGATTTAAAAAATATGACTTCTATGCAAATATCTTTTACAACACATTTTTACAATCAATTTATTTTGTAAAAATGTGTTTATTTTGTTGACATTAATATAAAGTACGGAGGTTACAAGAATTATACATTTTAATAAGGTAACAAATTTTAGAAATAAATATGTTATGTTACTTATAATTAAACACATGCTCAATAAGCATAAACCGTTCCAAGACAAACACAGTGGGTCAGAATAAAAATTTCTTGGAAATAATTCTGCAACTTTTAAGCGGCTAGTTAGATTTAATTCAATTGTTATACAGGCACACAGTGGTCTCAAAACGGAATTTTTTGGAAATAATTCTGTAACATTAGAACTGCTGGATGTATTTGAATGAAATTTCACATGAGCATTTCTGGGGTGCATGGCAATTGATTCGGAATAGGACAGGCTTATAGCGATGCTAAAATATTCCGTTTTGGGACCACTGTGAGGCGTAGCAGATGAGTGCACAAAGCGATAGAAATATAGGAATTCATCTGAAAATAATTAAAGTCCAGGAAAAACATATAATTGCACATTTCAGATTCCCTGGTAGGTATTTAAACATTGAACTTTGTAAATGTGTCCCAGTTTGGAGATCCACACTATATGAACCGCTAGCAATATGGTGTAGAGAATTACACGTCATTTGATGCACTTGGATGGAGTAGATTATGTGGGTTGAATTTCATTATAATCGGAGATGGAAAAATTCTGAGCCTGATTTGTTTTGGAATTACCCATGAAAAAAATGGAATTTATACTTTTTCTGATTTTTGTAACTAAAACAACATTTTTGATTAAAAATATATAAGGATTTAAAAACTACATTCCATTTGCAATTCGTGCTTTGGGATTTTAAAAAATACACCGTTTAGTTATGACAAATCAATAAACACATCGTAAAAGGCCTTATTATTTTAGGACTTTTTTCTTTGAAGCACAACAACAATTTTTTAAAACTATCATATTTTATGACAATAAGACTTGATAGCACACCGTGTGAATACCCCAAATAAATAATATCGGTCAATCGATTAAAATTTGTTTATATCAGTGGTATACATATGTTGCACCCTTCCAAAGTAGAACATTGTGCCCTCCTCTGCTATACCTACCGGCCGATCAAAATTTACAGATGTGTTATTTTTAAAAATCTTCAATTCTGACCCACTATGCAATAATAAATAAAACAATATGGTTAAAGAAAAGAAAATTATGACAACAATTTTAATAAAATATTAATATTCCGCGAATGAAAAGAGATGTAACTATGATTTGAATGTATATTTTAGAAGTTGATATGTCTCTATCATATACTAGAGTTAATTTGTTATATCTTATACTGATAATTCTTTAAAAAAAATCCGTATGTTTAGAGGTGTTTTAAAAATAGTCCATCCAACATTTTGACATAATATTTGAGTTATAAGAACAATTTAATGTTTATTACTTGGAGGAACTTTTGCAACTTTATTTCGTGAGGCACTTAATGCTTATTATAACTTTTTCCTATAGACTCATTGTTATATATTGTCGTTATATTTATCATTTAAATTTCTTGACAACATTTCCATACGTTACATTGCACACGTTCAATCATAAAATGATTTATGCTGATTTATACAATGAAAAATAAATTAAAACTGTTGTCTATTTTATTCCAAAAATTTATTAAAAAATAAAAATATGTATATTTCAACACGTACTTAAAATTTAATAAAAAGACTAACAACATGTACTCACAAAAAAATGAATATGATAAAAATTAATTTAACTTTTTTCTTGTGGGTTGTTACGCTGTCAATGGGTTCTATTTCAATCCATTGATTTCTGTGTCCTTTTGATTATTTTATCGTCATAACAATGAAATTGATTTATGTTTTCAAAAATATATATAAACATACATACATATGTATATATTTAAAATAGTACATATAAGTACATACTAGTATGTATGTATATATGTATGTAAATTCGTATTTTAAAATATATATTTTAAATGACTATTACAATGATAAAAAGAGATACCTCTAAAAATATATCCTTTTCTACGGAAACTTTTATTGATTCCTCTTAAATGTGAAAAAAGTGAATAAAATTTCCTTTAGAAATTTTTATTGGTATCGTTTTTATTAAAAAGCAATTTAATGTTTATAATATAATTTTTGAAATTGAATTTTCATTGGAATGCTAAATAGTATTAGTAAATAGTACAATACACGTTTGTATGTATAAATATTATTATTATTTTCACATGTGCAAAAATTGTTTTATGTAAAATAATTCCTAGAAAATATACATATATAAAAGAAAATCTGGACATAATTCCATTTAATTGACTTATTGCCCAAATATGCATAAAAAAATCAAATTCAAACGAATTTTTTTGTTACTACAATATAATGATGCTGCCAAAGGTTTTAAGTTTAAAGTTTTATTTAATATTTTCGAAAGTGTTTTAATGCATTAATTAGTATATCAAGCTGCATACTTTATTTATTCCCATTTTTTTTATTATATTTATCAAAGGAATTAATAAACTTAATGCTAATAATAAGTTATGATTTTGATAAGAACAAAATAAGTATGAAAATTAATTGTACCTTAATGTTAGGTACTTAAAATTTAATGTGTTTTAAGTTATTGTGAAAATCATAATTTAACTTCTAATAAATATAAGTATTTATCACATTAACCCTTTTAATTAGATTCTCTTTGCGAAGCACTTGAGTGTGATATTACGATTTTTTAATAACCTTTAAAATATTTATTAATTTGTGTGTGTAAATCTGTCGGCAACAGCAATAAATTTTAGCATAAATGATTTTCAATTTAATTTTTATAGCTATAGATAAACATTGTCTGTATTTTCATAAATTATAATTATTTATATATTTTTGTTATAAATTTAATGTGAATAACATGTAGCACAAATGTTTATTTGTATAACAAATTAATTAATAAAATAACACATAAGATATCTACAGTCCATCAAGTTCGAATATAAAACTCATAGATAACACTCCATTTTCCTTGTAATAGTTAGTTTTCCTTAAACATTTTCAGTTAAACATATTTTTCAAAAATGTTAGTTGTCGAGAGTTTTTACTTAAAAAAAATTAAATGGGGGATGGATGGATATTCTGCAGAAAGGATATTGATTAAATCATCTCTCCTAATGATTCAGTGTTGATTGTTTTACTTCTAGAATTGTCTTATGATCGAAAGGAAAATGAAACTCAGTTTGTATTAAAATATAAATTTACAAAGTTGACATCTAAAATATACAGATATGTGATTGAAAACGAATCGATTTTAAATCGAAAAAATGTGTGATGAACTGGCATTTCAGTTTTTGTTTTTGACAAAAATTATGTTGTAATCACTTTTTTATATTTTATTAAATTTTTATTTTTCACATGAAATTCATTACAATTTTCAAAACCGATTCGTTTTGAAAATGATCGATTTTCATCACATAGCTGATGGATATATATGAATATATCCATTCCAATTATACGATAATTATAACTTGTATTCAGTGTTGCCACTTCATGTGTAATTACACGTATTGTGTGTAGTTTTTATTTACATGTGTTGCCCATATGTAATGATTTTCATGTGTAATTTTAACTCTCAGTCACTGAGGCTTAAAAATTATTATTTTTTTTTTCATCTGAACGCCACTTTTTTTAATTCGCAAATATACAATCTAGTGGCTAATACTAAAATAAGTAAATCCAGATTTAGTTTTCATGAAATGCTCTCTTAGGCGGTCAAAAAAAAAAAAAAAAATAAATAAATAAATAATAATTTAGAATTTT
>MINK01174435.1:4916-20346 GCA_001735545.1 Phormia regina
TGTTGTTGTTTAAAACAAGATATATTTAAAAAATACAACATCTTGCGGTCCTTCCAAGAGAAGCGAAGTTGAAAGCTCTGTCAGATCTTTTAGTGGGCAGGGATGAGGCATTCTTGAAGGCTTTATCGGAGAAGGCATGTTAGCATGAGCAACTGCATCTGAAAAAATGCCTTCTAGGAGGCCTGCTCGGTAGAGGCCTCGGAAATTTTACCGCCGGTTTGTGATGTTTCTCTGTCTCACATGTGTGTTGAATTCACACTGAACTTGTATGTGAGGAGAGAGAAATGTTGTTGTTGCTCAAATTTGACAAGCTTTCTATTCTTAGTATTCTTTGGTAACTAGTTTAAACAATTTAAAGTAATTTGAACGAATTTTAAACATTTCATTATAATATATATTTTTCATGATGTTAATGGGTTTATGATTTTTGTACAGATTTTCCAAATTCACACATATGTACATATGAACTTATTAAAGTTAAATTACTATCTATTTAACTTAAAGATTTTAAATGAAAACCAAACAATTGTTCACCAAAGTTGAAAAAGACAAAAGAAAAATTTACCCCACATTTAATGGTGAAAATTAACACAACAACTTAATCTGGCTTAATTAAAATTAATTTCAGAAATTCGTTTATCTATGTATGTAATTTTAACAATTTCTATAAAGAATGTGTGTTATCCCTGCCAGCAATTGGATGTGAGTTTTTGGATTTGACAGGTATTTATACTTTTTAATTATTGAATAATAAAATATTATTAATAAAATTTATATTCACCAAATAAAATGAAGTAAATGAAAAAAGCCTTTAATTATTTTTTTCATTATCATTGTTCATGAGTTATAATATTAACTCATATTTAAAATCTTTATAAAGGTGGCTTAGAAAATGTTAGGTAAGGATCTGGTCTATATTAATAAATAAAATTCAAAAATTATAAAAATATTAATGTTTTTTTTTTTTAAGAAAAAATTATATTTCTATATTAAAAACAATTGATTAATAAAAGGAAAATAATGAAAATAAAAAAATATATTTTAATAAATAGTAACTCAATTGAAAAAAATTAAAAAATGCAACAAAAATGGACGCTAGGTTTACAAAATCGGCACATTTTTTTATTCTAGGAAATCAAACGAGTTTTTAATGGTTAAAGGTTTTAGAAATTTTCACCATTTTTCTATTTTTGAACTTCACAGAATATTACTCTTTTATTATGATGAAAATTAAAAAAAAACTAAAATAATAATATCATAGTAATTAAAATAAAATTACGTAAAAGGCATAACAATCAACTAAATATTTCAATCATAATTTTGGAGAAAGAAACGAAACTCGACATATGGATTGGTTCTTGCATCTAACACAACATGTCAAAATCAAAAATGTTATATAACACACGTATTTTTGTTATTTCAACAATTTTGGATAATAAAATTATTTCCAGAATCTATAAAACGTCAATAGGAAAGCACGTGATAAGTTTCCCATCTATACTTCAAATTTTGGTTTAAATTTTATTTTAATAACTTTACACCCAGAAAAGATTAATTATTTATGATCGATGAAAGGAAGCTAAAAAGTCATCAATTTAAAGATTTTGATCGCTATGAGCTACATACATAAAAACATACATACATACATACATACATACATACATACATACATACATACATACATTATTTCCCTATCTTTACACACACTGTCTTATACATTTGCTCTCGTACATACTACATACATATAGAGAATTTATACCAACTTAATTATAAAAATTGTATTATTAAAAGTTTAGGGTTGGTTTTTTTTATAAGCAGACCCTTAGGCGCCGCAATTCTGTACAAAATAATAAGTAGAATATTTTTTACATAAAACCCCAATATTGAACATGTCTTAAAACGCAAACAAAAAGAGCTCAACAGTAGAAGATACGAAAAAATCTCATACAAATAGGAATGATAAAAAAATCTATCTCACACAAACATCTAAATCAAACATGACACGCACTCACAAACATACCAATAAAATTAAAAAGTAAAAGTTATCGTGTCTGTCAGTCAGTCTGAAATTAAATAAGCATGAGCTCGTGAAAATCTTCCTACAAAAGAAAGACAGTATTAAACGAAAATTTCCAAACTGCTGGCGCGTGTGTTATACATACACATGTATGTATATTAGGGTCCACCCAAATTTACCAACTTTCGAAATTGACCGTTACTCTGCATAGAATTGTGATACTTGATAAATGTTTAAATTAAAAGCTATTTCGCATTCAATTCAATTACTGAGAACCATATTTTCGTTTCCGCAGGATAATCCTTTTTACTCTGAGTATAAAATTTATAAAAATTAAAAATGATTGTTAAACAAAATTCAAAAAAGTTTGAAAAAAAAACTTTTCAGATTTATAAACAACACTTTAGAAAATAATACTAAAAAAGCAGTTTTTGAACGGATATTTTAAAAAATCAATAAATTTTTCATTAAATATGTTTATGAATAAAAAAGAGCATTTAAAAAAGCTGATACCGGGCTCAGTTGAGAGTTAAATTTGTATTTTAATCTTTTATATCCATCATTTATGTTTCCAATAAATTTCATCGAAATCCATGCAAAAATTATTAACTTTTAGTTTTCCTTCGTATTTTAAAGGTTATCCTTATTTAAACTTCAGAATATATAAACGCATCCTACAAACTTCAGGTCCCATGCAACACGGGTTAACAATATCTAATTTTACTAATATTTTGAACAGTATGTTTCTTAAACCCACTGAACTAGGGGAAGTTTCGAAAGTAGGTAAGTTTTTGGTGCAGCCTAATGTACCTATAGAGGGGATCTGGGCGAAACAAATATTGAAATGAAAAAGGGAACGAATATAGAAGTTTAATACTCTGTAATAGTAGCTAAAAAATATGTGTAAAAATAAAACAGTAACAAGAACAAGAACAACAATAATGACAACAACTGAAATGGAAATGAAAAGGATTTTCCGTTAACACCGGAAATTTTTTGTTATAGGCGCTGATATGTCTGCTTAAGGCTTAACAATCACACGATGACAACAAACATCCATTTAAAAAAACATTGTAACAAAAACAACACTAAGAACAATAACAAAACAAAATAATGAATAATGGCAGGAGTGTGTGGGAAAACTTAAAAAGGATTTTTTATTTAATATGAATTTTATTTAAAAGTTTTTGTATGTTTTCTTTTATTTGTTTACGAATCAAAAAATCTTATAGTACCGGTTATCAATCGTTATTGTAACGAAATTTCATAACGATTCCTATTTTTATTTTTTTTAACATTTTATTTTTATGTTTTAAATTACTTTGTTATTTTTTTTTTTTTAATTTACAAATTCCAACGTGTTATCCTTTTTTTTAACTAATGAATTTTTTTTAATTTTTCTTTATTAAGTTTCCGAAAAATAAAGAAATAAATTCATTCGTAACTAAATTAAAAATCCAAATCAACAAAATGAGAAAAATCTGTTATGACCGAAAAGTAGTAATGGTTCATTAACATAAAATGGATCTATATATATCAAATAACTTAGTCTCCTAATGGTCCCCATTTATTCGCTATTTAAAACGAGGCAAAAAAGTGACCAACTGATGGAAAAAGGGGCACGGTAAGACTGTTTTGTGTTTCAATAGTTGTATTCAAAATTGTGTGCATATGTTTTTTTTTTTTTTTCTTGTCGATTTGAAAAAAATCATTTTCATGTTATCTTTGTCTCCTTTAGTAATCTTTAATGTCTCATAAATGTCTTAAACAGATATTGTATGTGAACTCCCACTTGTTTCCCACAGGATAAGGAATTGAAAAATAAAAACAACAAAACCGAGCAAATCAAATCAATTTGATCTATTTCTGAATTATGTATGTATGTAAGTACATATGGGACATTCTTCAAATTTAATTTTGAGGTTCAACAAATTTGTAAATTTTCTTTAATGGCACATTAACGTTATTTTGTCTTCAGAGAAATACAAATCTGTTCGCGTGAATGAAAGGTGATACGATATAGTTGATGACGATAAAGATAATCGCGATCATAATGATTTTTTAACATTTCATTAAAAAAATAATTCACAGATTAGATTTTTTTGTAATATTTTTAAGTTTTGACAATCAAATTTTTTAATGTCATACTAATTAAAAATTACCATTTTTATCTTGGTAGTTCAAAATGGGATATCCTATGATATATATTACTACATTTATAGTGGACATATTCATCTTATATATGCAATTTAAATCTTTAAAATCCATTAAAAATTTTGGAGATTTTTGAAGTTTAAAATTACACAACTTTATTACGATATTTTTGACTTTTAAGAAAATGAAATTCGTGATTAAAATTCGCGAATTTTTCAAATCAGAAAAATAAAAATAGAGATATTTAAATGCGCTTCCATAGGGTATGGTTATGGCAAAAAATTAGCAAAAATGCGTTCTCTCGTGGAATTGACGATATATTTAAGAGTGGATAAAAAAACACATCAGCTTTGTATTTCCTATTATTTCAGTACTTATTTTGTAACCGATAATGTACATAGTTACATTCATTTTACTAATATACGTATGTCGTATATACTTTGATATTAATTGAGTGATTGAATAGCTACAAGTAATTAAATTCTTATACGACATCTACTGTAATGACTTTCTGAAATGCCTACATGTAATAATATAGTAGTTGCCTCTAATGAAATTACCGTATTTAAAATAATGATTTACTTCATCAAATGTGAAAGTAGTGAAAGAGCGTATTATATTAGCTTCTAATCCCATTACATGGCAAGCAAAGTTTCGGTCGGGGGTAATCCCGATATATATATTGTGTTAAAATAACAAGTAAAAACTAAATATGCATAGAATCTTCCCTTTTTTTAAACGAACTTGACTAAAAAAAACTTCAACAACTAAAACAACTTAGAAACACCTAATTTTTCATTTCAATTGCACGCATAATGTAAAAAAAATCTAATATAAAATACGCAAAATTTTGGATTTGAAAAAATTTATAAAATTTTTCAAAATATAATATTTTTTTTGCACCATCATGATTTTAGAATATAATTTGAAAATGTTTTTCCAGATGGAACCATTTAAGGTCATTTTTTTTTTTTTTTTTTGTGTTACACAACAAAATGTTGTTAACATAATTGCATAAAAAGTTATTTAAAAAGCCAGAATTTAAAAAAAAATATTTGAGTTTGAAGGTAAACGTAAATAGAGAATTGCCCATAGGCATATATTTTTTGGTAGTGTTTACCTTGAAAGTTTACACCTTTGAAATTTATTCAGTTAGGACAAAAAAATGTTATTCACCCTTCTGCTGAAGATTCAAACTTTATTTTCAGATCAAGATTTTATAAAATGTATATACTTCAAGGTAATATTTCACTTGAAATCACATTAGTGAATCATTTTTATGAAAAAGAGTAATCGGATTGTATAGACATGAAAAGAAACAAATGAAACATAAATGATTTTCTCATCAAGTCTTCAGAGTTCCGCTTACAAACAAATATTAACCAATACAAACTGGCAAATATGCGTGACTATTACACATTTGTCCAATGCCATGTTATTCACATTTGTACAAACACACATATGAGCTATCAAATATACACATCCATATACACAGAAAAAATAAAAATTGAATTCAATTACGAAATTGATTATATAAATTAATTTTTAATTCATTTTGGTCCTATCATCAAAAAGATAATACTAATAACTACAATAATTGATTTCATTATTACTACTTTTTCGTAAATATATATAAGTAACTGAAAATTTTTGAAATTTGACTTAAATTTATTTTATCTCTATATTTTTTATAGTCAAATATTAAATTTTTTCCTTCTATTTTTTAAGAACTGTCAACTTATTTAAAATATAAATTTAAACCAATTAGAAAATTAATTATTATATATTAATTAAATTTCAATAAAAATAGTTAATAATTTTATTTAAAAAAATTTTTAAATATTTTTTTCCGTTTATTTACCATAACTTCTTACATAAGATTCACTGTACTACAATAACCCAATCGGGATTCAAAATTTCTTTGAATAAATTTTTAATAATATCGTTAGATGTTGTAAAGTTTTTTTTTGTTTTTAATTAAACCAATTGATTTTTGAAAATCAATCCTAATTGGCATGTATAATATATATCATAGTTTGTTAACGAAAAGTCCTTTGTATTTTTTTTTTTTTTTTTTTTTTTTTTTTTTTTGTTTAATTCCTAATCAACCATAGAACGATATGATAACGCCGTTTATAATATCATTTTATAGAAACATTTTCGTTTTCTTAGAAAATTAATTATATCAATAAATAATATAATTAATAATTTAATTCCGATATAAATTTAGTTATTTAAAATAATTTGAATTAGTTTTTGTAATTTCAAAAAATTATTAAAATCTAAACTAGTATGTAAAATTTCATAAGTAGCTCAGACCTAAAATATATCTTACATCTTTTAGATTGTTTCTCTAGTATTATATAAAAGAAACATTAAAACTTTTTATTTCTCTCAAATATAAAAGCAAAGAAAATTTTGCTTTACCTTTTGAAACCACAAAGTGAATGAATGCAACATGTCATTGTAATCTCTTCGCATCATTGTAACGTGTTTTAAGTGGATAAATGCCATCCATGAAAGAATCCCTATAATCCTTTAACATGAAACGAACTCACAAATATCTACCATTAACAGTTACAAAAGTCCTTGGAAAAATGTTTGCTCCATAAAAATAAACTTTGCCTAACAATTCAAGAAAAAAAGCTTTTGGTACGTTTGTTTGGATGAATGATGAGAACAGATCTTAACGAGAAACAACATTAAAAAAAATAATAATAAAATGCAAAAAATTTAATATAACAGTTTTGTAGAAAAACAGTATAATTTTACCAACATCTACTTTCTAAAATCACACAAAACTTTATAGGCCATACATTTAATATTTTATACTTTTGCGACCAAAAGCTGTACCGCAGAAGGCATCAAATAAAAAATTAAAAAAAAAAATCTTAAACACTCTCATTTTGAATACTTTTTTTAGCTATGGCAACAAATCAAAATGAGCTCATGGGCACTACGATGCAATGATTTAACATTTTTTTTTTTTTGTAACTTTTCAATGTAACGAGGATATGTGTTAAAAAGCCGTCCACATAGTATGACTTATGTTGCTGTTGTGTTTTTATTTTTTCTGTCTAACTACTTGTGCAATGCATTTGCATCTTTGCAAAATGCATTTGCATCTTTAGGAGTAAAAATAAACCGTATAATAACGAAATAAAATATATTGCACAAATAATAATTATGAAAAATGTATTGAATAAAATGTTTATATTTTTTAAGGCAACCCTCAATGGGAAAAGTGTTCAGATTCTTGTTTACACCTCCTAGAAATGTTCGAAGATAAAAATTTGAGTTTGCTTCAGTATGATGACTTTTTAAAAGTTTTTTCTTTTCCCCATTATAAATTTATTTTAATTAAAATGTTCTGGGCTTATATTTTATTGAATTTTACAGTTTATGACTTTAAAAAATCTTCAAAATGAAGAAAATTGGATTGCCAATAATAAAATAAGCATCAGCTGACTACAATTCCTATGTATTTCCTGAAAAAATAATCATTATCCATTTCACTTAAAAATATATTATATATTATGATACTTATATTACTAATAAAAATATTTTCAAATATGTTAAAAAAAAGTTCATTTTTCGGTCACTCTATTCTCCAATCGGTGCAATCCGCAATTCGGTGCAAATCGCTGTATATTTTTACTTATATTTGGATAAATTAGATTTTAAAAAAAAATCATCGAATTTGCAGCGAATATGAAAGCATAAAGTGTAATATTCGAAAATTTCTTGCTTTGTATGGGGAAAAATTTCAATGTATACCCCTAAAATTAACGATTGAATATTTCTAATGAATTATTTCCTTTAGGTGAGCTTTACCATTTTTCAAATACCTCCCTATAGGGAGGTATTTTGATTGACAGAATACACAACTTATAACTTTTTATAAAAAAAAAAAATTATAGAAAATCGAGGGCTAATACAAAAAAAATATATATTTTTGCCAAATTTTAAATGATTTTATTTTAAACAGTATTTTATTTTAAATAGTATTATTACATTTATAAATTGGAAGGAAAAAATTTATCGAAAAGCGGCAAATTGGTGAAAAATTACGGCTAAATTTCAAAAACTCTCTTTTTCCGATTATCATTATTTGGGTGTAATAAGTACATCCATTGCAAAAATGACAGCTTTAAACTTTTGAAACTAAAGGTATAAAATTGACCCACTGGATCGTAATGAATTAATTGCATGTTATCTTCAATAGTAACAGGATAGATAGGCTATATTTGAGATCTGATAACCAATTTATTCAATAGAATGCAATAAAGCGAAATCCAACAATATTTAAGCATGATATTGTTACGAACAATCGTCCCTGATATTATTTGTCGTAAAATTTTATTGTATTTGTTCTCAAATCAGGATGTCTACGATTACCAAGATTGTTAGGAAATTATTCCTCTGTTAGTGGTTTACTGGACGTTAAACATTTAAGAAAGATTGAGCCGATTAAACGACTTTGTGGACTATAATTAGACACCAGCAAAATGGAATACGTATTTTCTCTTCCGCTACATACTTCATAAGTATTTGTGGTGTCTTATACATTTGGGTTTCGTTGAAACATAAACACCGATAATTATACTTCTATTACTACTTTTGATACATATATTATTGCCCTTTGCAGCCACGTGTTTAAAAGAAGTTAATAATAAGTCTTATCACTGAAGTATATATCTTATTTCTCTTGGATATCCTGCTTACATTAAATATCCAACATTTTTTACTTCTAAAACGTAAATCTAAATAAAATTTTCTTTCTATATTTGTATTCGATATGGAATAAATCTTAATGAGTTAAATATAGAGTATATGATTAAAATGAATCTTTTAACGATGTCAACAGATATAGCTTAAAATAATAAAATGTCGATTTGACAGGGCATTACTCCAAATATAGAACCTATCTTGATAAAAGAATGCCCCAATCACATTAAAATTAGTTCTCATCTGCCAAATTTGTAAAATTTGCCAAATTTGTAAAATTTGTGTTATTATAATTTTTCTAAGTTGAACAAACGGATAGCGGATTTAAATTTGGTTCTAGGTATAAAAAAATTAAATATATACTTTTCAAACGGTTGACTAATTTTTAAATTTGTAACCAGTTTATATGTCAGCATTGTGTTTTTTTTTTTTTTTTAATAATAATTTTGACTTAATCATAAATTTTCCAATTCATTTAACTTTCTTTAAGGAAAGTAAACAAAAATAAAAAATACTTACACATAAAAGCAAATTATTAAAAATACGAAAATGCGAAAAATTCATTTTATAATACATCTTCGCTACTCGTAGCTTTCAATACAAATAAAATAGAATATTATTTATTTTAAAAATTCTTCTTAAAAATATAAAACACTAATATTTCATTTTTTTTTTATTGTCGTTACAGTTCTTGTTATATTTTACATTTTCTATGGCTTGTTAACTATAAAAGACCAAAATGGATCTAATAATTCATTTTCATCCATGTTATTTTCTCTTGTACAGTGTTAGATATTATTATTTTCATTCATTCATTCATTCATCCATCCACCCAACCATTCTTTCGTTCATTTATTCCCAGTAGCAACAGTACTAATGTTTTGTAATAATCATCAAAATTTATCACAGGAAAAGTACGTACGAAAGACATAGCAGGACTGTTAACAATTATCACAATAGCAGAAACTTTACTTAAAATTGAATTGATATTTTTTAGTAAGACGTAAAATATATAAACATATATACACTTCCCGTAATCAGGATAGAAGCAGCATCGTTTAAAATAAAAAGAACTTTATAGCTTTTGAACAGAGAGACATTTTCATATCTGTGTCAATAATCTACGGTCTTAACTTTTCAAGTAAATAAAATATCGTGCTATTGACAATTTAAATACAAAAACTTAGATTCCAATATTTTATAACGGCCTTGTTATTTATAATATTATCGAAAAATCTACTTTTTTGACATCAGGATAGAATTATCTAATAAACATGAAACATGTAAAACTTATTTTAACAAAAAAGGGATTTATTCCAAGTTTTTTTTTTTTTAATATTCAGTTAAAAGTATAAACATTTATCATTATATTACATTGTATAAGGATTTTTGTTATTCAATGGAAATTTCTGCTCATTTTTACTTTTTGTCCTCAATAAGACCATTCTTATTGCTGTCCAATTTTTTTCTTCATAACCTTACAGGTTATCTAATTCTAAACATTTCCAACAATGCTATAGTCGAATTATTGGAGAGTCGGTCTTAAGATTTCAGTATTTTAGCTGGAAATCTATGTTACGCGTGGAAAAAAAAAAACTTATCCTCGTTAGTTTTTATAAAGATTTTTGGACATGAAAGAACTTTTCTAGATGAGATCAACAGTTCCTTATTGCTCCCTATAATCAAAAACCGAATATTTTTTTTTTAAGAATAAAGTGTCAGACAATTATTCTTACTTCTTAAATATTTCTTAATAAACATGATACCAAGCGCGAATTAATTAAACAGTTTTGAAACATTTGAATTAGCCGTTCAAAAAAGCTTAATTTGATTTTAATTACTTCTCCCAATTCTTTAGTTTATAGCAGCGATAGCCACAACCAAAGCTCGCTTCTCTTTTTTCTCTGTTGTTATGCTCTTGAAATGAATAAAAAACACACAATCCAAGTCAGTCTCACACGAGTATTCAACCACACAGAAAAAAGTAAAAATCGACTTTAATTACGAAATTTGTAATATTAATTAATTTTGCTTTAATCATCAAAATTATAATATTAATAACTACAATAATTGATTTTATTATTACTTCTTTTTCTTATAACGTCATAATGATTTTTTCTGTGCAAGCAGGTTGTTTATTGAGATACACTCATAAAAAATGTTTGATGTCAAGTAGGAACATTAAATTTTTTTTTTTTTTTTATCAAAAATATAATTTTTATTTCTTATTTAGAATGAAAACTTAAATATTTTTACTAAAAAAATAATTGTTATAATTTAATAGAATTAATTTTTTATTATTAATCAAAAATTTTAAATAATCGTTCGTGTTAAGTTAAATGTTATATTGTACGATATTTTTTAATAAAAACGTTAACGATAATCGTTGCGATCCCTGGCTGTTATTACTATTCATTATCTAAACTAAAAACACGTATTTCCATTTACAAGAATTCATGAAGTACTCTAAATTTGATGTAATTTAAAGATTTATTAGCCAGCTATAAAATGTTAAAGCTGCATAAGGGCCTGTTTTGAAATTATTATTCCAGCGATTTTGCGAAAAAAAAAAACATTTTCATTTCAATATAACTTTCAGATTTTTTTCTATCCGTTTTGCATTTGAAAGTACAGGAACAGTTTTTAATTTAGATTTAACAAAAAAATCTGACTATGTTGTGGACTATCTTTAAGTAGATTTTTTTTTACTTTATTTTTAATATACCGTTATGGGGCATTTACAGCATAATTTTGTTGTTATATATAAATAATGCTATATTATTTATCTGTTTAATTAATAATGTTGAACATATTAAGATCGACTATATTTTCAACATTTTGGTGGTTCTTTTCTGATGACTTGGAGTGTATAGGAAAACTGTAATTAGTTCTTCAACATCTTTCAAAATCGTATGATAAATGATAAATTATTATTTGTCTAAATAAAGAGAAACGAAGACAAATAAATAAATTGAAATACAGCTATAGAAAACAAGAAGTCGGAACAAAGAAGTACCTATTTTTTTTTTTATTAATTTTTTTCTGATATATGTATATATATATTCATTTTTAATTGATGCATTTAACATGCAGTTGATAGAAGAATATTCTTATTTAAACTGAAAACAATTTCCATAAAGTAAAATTTCCATAAAAATACACAATTTCCATAAAAATACACAACTGAACAAAACAGTCGTAGACAAATTGCTGTTAGCTATTTTGACAAATACATATTATACTGGTCATTGTTTCCCCAACATCAACAACAAAACGAGTCATGTGAAAGATCTTAAAGATACTAACAACTAAAGTTCGTTCCCTCAAAAAGAAAAAGTTACTGCAAACAAAATTAAGTTTTATGACATTTGTGGTTGTTTTTAAACGAAACAACAAATAATGACTTTATATACAAATGCGAATTGCATTTAGATATCCTTTTATACTCATATTGTGAATAAAGGATAAAATAAACAAAATGAAGATGATGATAGCTACTTTATTTATGACTGAATTGACTTTGCTTATCCCATCAACAGTATTGCCAGAAATCTATCGATGTCATCTGCTTAATTTCCATATTATGCTATAATCTACTAAATACAAAGCTTTACCAAAGTTTCACATTTTTTGGATATGCCAAAATTAAGTTTCATATTTACTATAATAAAATTGGAAAATCTTACTTACCAAATTAATGCAAACAATATTTTACACTATCGCTTTATTAAAGGAAGTTTTCTATTTTACAAGATTTACGAATCCTCATTTCGAAATTGAAGTTAAGTTGGTTGCATTCTATAGTTTCAAGTATTGTAAGTTCAGATCTCTTCAGGTTTTGAATTCGTCTTAGGTTTGACAAGAACAATGATTGTACCAAATATCATTAAATTCAGAAAGGAAAAGTAAAAAATCGTAATTTTTCGTGGAATGAATCTTGTTTAAAATAATTTATAATATATCAAAAAAATAATAAAAAAATATATGCTAAAAAACTGCTGTTAGTAAGACGATTATGTAAAAAGCATTTAGCTTAAATAAATATGAAATTTACCAATTCTTTCTGCCAAACATAGTATAGAAAAATGCCAAATGGCAACACTTCTCATTAAACGCAAACACAAAGTTTGAAATCTCTTAACCATGAATAATAACCCAGCAAAAATAAACAGAAGTCATTTTTAAGGAAGTTTATTTTCACTACTTCCAAAGTATCGTGGACATGACTTCATATTATTTGAAGAGGTATCAAGAAAGAGAACATCTTCCTATGTCAAGCCTCTGTTAAATTCATTGGAAATGATCCGAATTTACACTACTTCTGGATCACAAGTTTAGAATCTTATTGACTTCTTTTGATGTTCTTTTTTTTTTTTTTTTTTTTTTTTTTTTGTTGGAAAACTAATGAATCATTCCATTGATAATCCTATTGCATGAGGGGCCACATTTTGTATAAGGAAACGACAAACGATTAATGAAATTTGTATAGAAAGAAAATAAATTTCGTAGTATTCTTCATACAAAATTTGAACGTTTGAAAAAGTTTCGTTTTACACAATGAGACCTTAAGTCTGCTCCATGATTTTATCAAACGTGATTCCATTATGTTCAGTTTCCAAGCTATTCTGGTGGACATTTAAAAACTTCATGTTGATACAAAGTACAAAATTTCTTAAAATTATAAATACTTACTAAAACACTAATATAGTGTTTTAGTAAGTATTTAAAATTCTTAAAAATTACACAAATAAATTTTGTATTTTTTACAATTTACTAAAAATGTAACACTGAAATAGCCATTTTATTCATATTATTATTCTTTTTTTCAATCGACGTACATGCAAATAGTAGGTATTTACATTTTTGTATTTTTATAGCAAAAACGTAATTAACAACAACATTTACATAGAAAATAAACTTTTTATGTACGACCTTGTTGCTTTCCGGATGAAGGGTTTCAAATACACATTTAGAAAAGAAAGATAGAGAGGCAGAATTCATCTCTTAATTGCCAATTCATTTTCTATTTGTAGATGAACATTTTTATGTCTATGTTTTCATTTCAATCCATTTAAAATGACAAAAAAAAACTGTTTATAAAATGGCTTTATTTTGATCCTTAATTCAAGAAAAAAGAAACGAAGCAGTTAACAATTTAATTATAAATATTGTCCCATTAAATTTAATTGAATTAAACAATTAATTTAAAACAAAATTTCTTAAGCTTAAAATGGATAAGTTTATTGGGTAATGACCCTTAGCATTAGAGGACATTCAATAATGCCAATGGATAAATTAAAAAGCCATTTTTTCCTTATATGATGCTAAGAAATAACTATTTTCAAAAGTAACAAAAAAATTAAGAAACAATTCGCTAAAATTGATTTCTGTTTTAACTTTAAGACAGTTAATTGAATACATATAAGATTATAAGTAAGTAGTCACTAATATACATTTATATAATGTTCGTACTGTCACCATTTTTATTTAGGTATTTTTTCTTTGAAAAACAATATATGCTTGGTCCCATATAGAGTATTCATTTTAATCGACTTTTTTATTGTTCGAATAATCAAATAACTCGAAAATGCAGTTTCTAAATTACTGGAATAATCGAGTAAACATTTTAATTTACTCCAGTTATTTGACTAATTTATACCTTAAAATATTATTTAATTTTTCAATGCTTATAAAAATAGGCAACAAAAATATAGCATAGAATAAGTAATAGGCTTTCCAAAATATATTATTATTATTATTATTAAAATTTACGTAAATATTTATGTACAAATTAAAATAATTATAAGTTTTCATCTACTTTGGAATAAATTGTAAATTTTTTCACATTTTAATTTGGACACACAAATGCAAATTCGACAAAATATTTGTACAATATTTTTAAGTATCGGAGATTTATTAAGCCCAGATTTATTTTGAGTATAAGGTTTAGAATGTTTTATAATTTATTGTTCAATTACAGATAAAAAAATGCTTCAAATTATTTTTTAATAAAATGATTAAATAACTTTGTATTGGAATTTAATTGTATTATTAATTATTATAATTAACATTCTAATTAGTCTAAAATAATTTTAAAAAAAATGCAAAGAAAAATTAAAATTTTTCTCTATATACACAGAAAAAATTCACCAATTAACAAATATATATGAAAATAATTCATTTAATTAAAAACTTGCTCAAATTTGCACCTCTCACCAAAATGATTATATCAATTACTAAAAACTATAAAAAATACAAAACCGAAAAAAATTCTCAATTAATAAATTAATTAAATAAATCAAGTAGATGATTGAATGAATTAAAAATGTGTATAGGAAAAAATCACACCAAAATTTATTTTTTATTGTATTTTTTCTTGAACAACTGAGTTAATTGTAAAAAAGACGGCAATCATTTTTTCTGTGTAAAAACATAGAAATAAAATAAATTTATGTAAATTTTCAATAATTTGTAATTCATTATATCTATTTTAGAAAAAGAAATAATAAAAAAAATAAATATTGTAGTTAT
>MINK01174436.1:0-19796 GCA_001735545.1 Phormia regina
TTTTTTTTTTTTTTTTTTTTTTTGTAATATTTATCGCTAAGGATTTTTTTTTTTTTTTTTTTTTTGCGTTTCCAAAAGCAGATGCATTATAATCGATAAATCTTTGCATATTTTTTCACTATTTCAAAAACCACGTATAAAAAAAAAAGAAAATATTTTCAATGCATTTGTTGATTTGCATTTAAATTATGTGAAAATCCTTGAATTTCTCTTGTTGTTATTTTAGTTGTTAGTTGTTCTTGGTTTTTGGTTTGTTTTCCTTTTAGCTTTTTTTTTATTTGTTTTAAAGAGGACATAAACAAATTGGAATTTCTCTCTTATTTTCCTATGCTTTGTGTTAAATGAAATTTACAAAGAATCACTGAAAAAACCTCCGTTTGGATTATTTAGTGTTGTATATGTATTTGAGAGTAAGTGCAAGAGATATATAGAGAGAAAGAGTGAGAGTACAGGTGTTAGTGACAATTTAAACAGGTTTAAAAGTGTGTGTATGTTTTAGCTAAGATTAATGGTTTTGTTTACTTTAACATTTGAATGCCGGCAAATGCCAAGAAGGAAAAAAAACAAATAAATAAAAATTCAAGGTAAATTTGTAAAGAAAATTTTAATAAATATTACCTCAACAAAAAATTACACAGAAAAAAATATTTTAAATTATTTTTTAATAAAATTATTAATCAACTTTCTATTGGAATTTGATAATATTATTTATTGATATAATTAACTTTCTTATTGATTTAAAATTATTATTATTTTTTTTTTTAATAAATTCACAGCTGTTAAAAATATATAAAGAAAATTTTAAGATTTGTCTATACCAAATGTGGAAGTTAAATTATTTAAGTAAATTTTCAACAATTTTCAGGTCATCACGTATATTTAAGGAAAAGCAGTATAAAATAAAATTATTCATTGTAGTTATTAATATTATCATTTTGATGATTCAAGCAAAATTAATCGAAAAGTAATTAATATTAGTAATTTCATACTTTTTTCTGTGTAATGTTAATTTTTATTTATTTACAAATATTAACACTAATTCTAAAACTTATTGTATTAATAATTCTTGGTGAAATGATTTTAATTTAAAAAAAACTCTTTTACGTACAATTTTTTTATTGAAAAACAATGAATTTAATTGATTTCTTAATTGTTTTTTGTTACGTGACTTAAGTAATTGTTAGGGTATCTCAAGTATTTTTTTTTTTATTTTGTTAGTAGATAGACAATTTAAAACTTTGTATATAGTAGAATTCTTTTTTATAGAATAAAATACTTGAAAATCTATATTACCAGAAAAAAGTACCTCAATTTATTTTAATTAAATTTAATGAAATTCTTAGTTCCTCTTTATACTCAGCACAAGAATTTTAACTATAAATATTTATAACTTTAACCTGGTATGATAAATACGGATTATCATAAAAATAACAATCATACGTTTTAGTTTCAATGCATATGACTAATGATTCAAAGTTCGCTTTTTCTAAAAATATGACGATTTTTTGTTCAGAATTATCATGTATCAGGGATATATCTTAATTGTTCTACTTACTAGAACGCACATAATTATATCGTGCCCTGATATAATTATGTGCGTGTATCGTAATCGACAACATTTTCGAAATACATGTTTTGATAAAATCTATAATTTGGAATCATTTATATCATCTGTCATCGATGTATAATGTATAATTTCAGATTTATAGCGAAAGCAATTTGTAAACAATCAAAAAAAAAAATGCTTCTCTTGTAAAGTTTTGTTTTCTGAACTTACGATATTTTTGCGATTAGGGCTCGATATGTAGTAGAAATTACAAATATATACATAAATAGATCGATAAATACATGCAACTAGAGAACAACTCCTCCTAACCATGACCAAAGCATATTTTTGAGATATAATATTAATATTTGGGGCTAAATAAAATTTATATATAAACTTGCTTTAAAATCAGGAAATTAAAAAAAAAATCTACTTTAGACAAAAATACCCGAAACCCCAGTATGGAAACAATTTGTTTAAAAATGGATTTTTTCATTAAAATTGTCACATAGCCGTTGTAAAAGTCGTGACTCATCAAATATTTATGGAGTGTATAACGAACATATTTTTTCTTGATCAGTGTTTTGACATTTTGGAATTAAAGAAGACAAAATAAAAAACTTTTTCAAAATTAATAAGTTTTGGATAGGGATTGGAGGGAAACCGTTTACCAGAGCGCAGTTTTACTCCATCATATCAAATCCAGTTCGGTTCATGTGAAATTTTATTTAGATATCTTTAACGGTTCACAAGTTACAGAATTATTTTCAAAAAAAGAAAAATCGATTGAGACCATTGTGCAGAATAATGTCGTATGATGAATATAATTAACTCCATAATAAATTCCAAAATAAATTTTTTAATTACACTGTGCAACACTGGTTCTTGGGGCGAAATGTTTCCCATGCCACACGAAAGTAATGTATATTATAAACTACACTATATATTCTATAACACAAAAAATAATTTGAAATTGAAATATACTGACCTAGTATTTTTATGTGGCATGGGAAACATTTCGCCCCCAGAAACAGACCAGTGTTATAAAATCGAAATTAGTGTTTTTTTAATTTACTCTTCCTTACAGTTCTCTCATTCTTTTTAATTTGATAAGTCCGCTATATTTATTATCAAAATACTTACGATTATTTCTACTATGTGACCATTACAATATCAATAGATTTAAAACTGTTAAGTTATGATTAAAAGATAAGATTTCAATCATCCAACTTTGTTCATAAAGAGGCATTAGTTTTCCTATGTATGAATTTATATTTTACTTAAAAAATAAATAAATAAATATGGTCCAAAATGGGTTAAAAATTATAAAGAATAATAAAATTCCGCAAGGAGTAAAATTTCTCAAAAAAAAATCTTTTATTAAGTAACAAATAAATTTTTAATATTTATATATACAGAAAACAATCTTAAATTATACTTATACCATTTATATGCATTTATACCTATTAAGACTACAAAATATTTACAAATATATTCGCTAAGTATCATAATATACTCAGTATTAATTCTATTAAAGGATACAACAAAAGACAAAAACAAATAACTTAAAGACAATAAGTAAGTTCAACAACTGCTGCAGGTAAGAGCAATTTTGTTTTTAATGTTAAAATGCAACAGCAACAACAACTAACTATCACTAATACAAATAGAGGAATGTTAACAGTTAAACTAATGTTCTAATGTTCTTCTTAAAATGTATGAATTATTCTTATGGTTAAAAACATTTACATTCACATAAGTATGTACGTATGTATATTAATAATATAATGATTAAGAATTTAAATTCAAATATGTACTTATTTTCGTAATCTCAGTCCTTAATATTATGCAAATACAAAAAGTTGGTTATGTATAAAACAAAAACTACAACAGAAAACTATTTGTGTACACACAACCTGCTAGAAGACACTTTTTACTACAATAAGAACGTTTAGTCTGTATGTGTATGAGTGTGAGTGTTTCTACGAAAGTATATTTGTTTAAGATTGTTTATTGAGAACAATAACAACAAATTATAATTATCAAATCAAAAGCCTTGAATTAAAGCACATTTTATAGTTAACAATACAAATTACACTTAAGATTAAAAAGATAGTTTAATGAGTTTGTATTGATGGTTAAATTGAAAACATTTTTAAGTAGAAATAATTGAAACTGATTTATATTTTATTTTTTATTTTAACAAACTTTCTTCAGTAATAAAAATCTTAATATTTTGGCTTATATCTAAACCCTTTTGATCTTGGCTATCTTCATGTTAAGATAATTTTTATTATGAATTTGTAAAGTGACCAAAAATGTTAAAACAACCACATCCTATGAGGTTTCTTCGCCAAGTTGTGGGGACAGACTTATTTTCTTTCTGCCCCCATCACTCTGTTAGTTCTCCAACTCTGTTAGTTCTTAGTCAGTGTTGCCAGTGGATATTTTTCAAAATACCTACACCTGATGAAAAAACTCCGAATTTTCCCTACGAATAGAAAAAAATTTCCCTACAAAACTCCCTACGCTTTTTAATTACGAACTTAAAATCTGTCCAATTTTCCCCTACTTCAGACAACACTGTTCTCAGTGCTCTGGTTAAGTAAAATTTTATTCAGATCACAAGTTAAATAATTATTTCCCATTTTTTTTTCTTTTGGAAATAAATCTTTAATTTAATATAGAGTCTTGTCTTTATACCGTTATTTATTTATTTATTTATTTATTTTTAATTTAATAACGATTTTATCTCTGTGCTATTTCCATCACCCTTGCTGCAATTACATAACTACATAACTTTTTATACTGAAATATGTGAATACGTTGTTTGTTTATGAACGAATACCAGACTTTCTAATGCTGTTTACACATTTTCTTTTTATACTTTTATACTCTTCTTGAACATTTTAAAACAGAAAACAAACAAAATCTTAATGCTTTATTTTACTTCTACTTTATTTTATATTTTTATGGCAAAACAAAAAAATAAAACAAAATAATTAAATTATATATTTGATAATAATAATAAAAGAGAAAGAAAACCTATTTAAATATTTACAAAGTTGAAAGGTATTAATATTAAGAAACATTTTTATTAAAAACTATAACAAATTATAAAATATAATAATTAAAAACCTATATACAAATGTATGATATGATTTCTACATTACGAACGTATACTAATCCTGTAATGAAAATTTAACTCTCTAAGTGAAATAAAAAAACCTTTTTAAAAATTAAAAATTTCTTAGCTTTAAAGGTATTGCCTTTAAGAATGAGAATAAATATTAATTAAAATGTTATTTTAAAATATTTTATTTACTTTTGCATACATGTCTTAGATTAATATACAACTATCTCAGTTTGTTATCCATTTAATTAAATATTTCAATTTATAACTTAAATTCTACATAAGATTTATATGTATACACAAGCAATTGTCAAAAACTTAATTTACTTTTCAATTTTTAACAGAGTAGATTAAAAAAATAAATAAATAAATTATTTATTATTTGTATACATGCTTTTTGCACATTTAAGGACAATTTACATAGAAAACTTAACAACAAAAAATATCAAAATATCCAACAGAATGTTCAGTGTTCAACATTTAGTTGATACAACAAAAATTTACGATAAACATTTCAATTTTTTTCTAAATCGTGAACGTAGGTGAGAGTTGTTAGTGTGTGAGAGAGAGAGAGAGTGGTTTTTAAACAACTATATTTTTTTTCTATTTTTATTTTTACCCAGTTGTTATGCCTAAAAATATTCTATAAAATTATATCATTTCCTTTTAGCCAGGTATTATTAACGTGATGACGAACAAGGAAATAGTAGACATTTAAAAAATGGCTACAAAAGAAAATTGCAAAATATGGCGAAATATGAGGCATTATAAAGTTATAAGTTTTGAAATTTATACAACTTTGACGTCAACTCTACACTGTTCGTAATATGTTGTAAGGATAATAAGTGTTTCTTTTTAAATGGATTTTTTTTTTTTTGTAATATGACGTAAAACTGACGAAGGAAATAAAATTTTTTGTAAAAGGCTGAGAACTATCGAGAGGTATTCTGTTGAAATTTTAAGTAAGTTATATATATTATATAAACTTCTTTTATTAGAAAAACTTATTTAATAAATTCCTTATCATAATCCTAATTTTTGTTGTTAAAGAGTTTTTCCAACCTGACTTTTCATATTTATTATTATTTTTAACGTATTTGTTTTTTTTTTATTTTTTAATTTTCTGTTTCATTAAATTTGCTTAAAAAAGACTTGTTATTAAATTTTTACAAAAATAAAATAAAAAAAATATTTCCAATTATTTTTGTTATTGGTATTTTTTACTAAAAAAATAAATTCTTATTGTACACAGAAAAAATTCTAGTAAAAATATTCTAATTAAATTATTATTTGGTTAACATTTAATTTTAATTAAAATAAATATTTGGTTTTATAATTCTAATTATTGGTTTTTTATAATTTGATAACATAGTAAAACATACAAAAAAACGACTTTGATAATGTCAACCATTATTATTATTATTTTTTTTTATTCATTCGATGGCAAGTTTTTCAACAATATTCGAATTCTTATGTAAGATATTTTGCGTATAATGCGCATGTTATTCTGCTTGAAGTTATTTGTCAACATATGCAGATCAACAAATGTAAAATTAAAAGTGTGTGTTCACTATTGTGAACATAATGGATTAAATTCACCAGTAATCGAAAATTTTGATTTCACCTTTTGAAACCGTTATATTGAGGTCTGGAGTGGTTCGCTACCCCTATAACATTCAAATAAAACAATTATGTGTGAATAAAATGAATTATTAATGAATCATCCTTATTCTGCATTTCGATTCGGATCATATTTTTTTTTTCGTTTAGCAACTTTGGTATTCTGCATTCCGTTCCGTTTCGTTTAAAATGTTTTTTTTTTCGATTTTAAGTATTGTGCATTTCGATCGTAGTTACGTTTGTCTAAGTTGGTGTCAGTTTTAAAATTTTTAACAAAAAATGAAATGAAATAAAATGTGAGTATAACATGCAATAAATATTGTGTTAATTATAAATTTTATTTATTTTAAATAAAATTTTAAAGTTTTATTTAATTTATTGCAGGTCAAAACTACAACAATACGAGGTGCTGGCAGTTTTAATGACATTGCTTGTTGATACCATAGCCGTTTTAAGGAAGAGGTGCAGACATTCTGGAAAGAAGTTTTAATTTTTATATTTGTTTTTTAATTATATACAAAACTAGACTAAATTAACAAAATAATATTGGCTCAATACCTTTTTGCCTTTATTTTTATATATATATTTTTTCGAACAATTCCTTTTATTCGATGAATTTTTGCATTATATTTTACTGTTTTGGTTGCGAAATCTAAACTTTTGCACATCGTTCGCTTTTGTGAAACCATTGGCTGCCGGTTTTTTGATCCCAAAATTCAATTCTTTTGTACTCCAATTATTCGCCCCTTACTTTAACTTAGTGTAATAGCACGAAATATAGAAGAACGACTATATTATAATTTTGATGATATATTTCGATTAGTTTCTTAAAATCTGGAATATATTATTTTTAAGAACTTCGAAAATCTCGATATATTCGCCATTCTTGTAAATGTTTAGATATATTTTTTCGAGTTAATTTTTTGACACTTCTTGATCAAAGAAAAACAAGAACTTTTTTAAGAACAACTTGAAAATGCCTTAATATTTCTCAAAAGGATTTTATCGTAAACGAGTTTAGTTTTTATTTTATATTGCCTTAAATTTTTTCCAATCGTTTTTTTTTTTTACCAACCGTTAGTTAACTTCTTTTTTCTTTTGGTACTTCAGTTGTTTTTTATTTAATTTGAATTTATCTGTGTTTTTGTACTAAATTGAATGAATTATTCAAAGTAATGAATTTCTTCTCGCTCTTCTTATAACTCTTGTAATTGTAAAAATTTAATGTAATGTAAACTTTTTAAAAATTAAATAACTTTAATTAAAAAATTTGTATAAAAAAATATTTATTTTGTTTTAGCGATGTGATCTAAATTTAAATTAATTTTAACAATGTGTTGTCACTACAGTTTTTGAACCATGATTTTTTATGTGTGTGAAGATAAATTTCAAATATGAAATTATTTATTATTATTATTATTATTATTATTATTATTTATTATTTATTGGCGGACTGTTGTTGGTGGATGAAAGTTGGTGGACATCTATCGTAATCAATAGTCAGAATATTTAACAAAGCGTGTTTTGATAGAAAAATTTGAAATTTTTAAAATTTTAAGAAATAATAAAAATACTTACAGTCGTATACAAAAAAAAAGTAATAATAATATATGTTTGATTAAAGTTTACTAACTTTTTCTTGTAGAAATTTACACAAAAAAGTTGGTAAACCTTTAACAAACATACACTATTTTTTTGTGAATATGGTTATTAAAAATTTTGTGAAATTTTACAGCCGTATTCACAAAAAAAAAGATGTATGATTAATAAAGGTTTACTAAATATATTATTACATAATCACATAACCTGATTAACATCCTATCGTTTTTTAGCCTTAATTTTTTGAAATTCAGGTTTTCATTTTCACAGTCAAAAAAATATGAATGACTTTTTATTATTAGTTCCATTGAAATTACACAGAAATTTCATTATTCAAATATTATCCGAGGAATTTCCATTTTTATATAATTACACAGTTGCATAATTTGATAAACTCCCCCAGCAGGCCACATATCCATTAACGACACTTTCATCGAGTTTGTCGTGGAAATTTGTCGTCAGGAAAATGCAGTAGAGGACAAGTTGAATTAAAAGTCCCATTTTCGGTGACTGTAATAACAAAATATACTAAATTGTCGTACATATATGTTTCGATGACAACATGATTTAAATGTCCAGCGAGAATGTTGTGAGTTTAACCAAACACACGATATGCTGCATGACAATGTCATCAAATACTATCAGATAAATAAAAACATTTATTAAATCATTAAAAAATAGGGAATTTTATGGTTGAAGTGGTTAGTGGGCTTGACTAGTCAATAAGGAAAAGAGATATTGCTGGCCTTAATTGGATTGACGAAAATATGTATAAAGTGTCGTTTATGTTATAGTTGATGACTTAAGTGCCCTTCGTTCGAAAATGTCACCAATATTTGCTCGGAGCTGTCGTATATGTGTCATCGAAAACTGTGTCAAATCATCAAGACATTCTAATTGTAATTGTACTTTTTTTTTATTAAAATCCGTTGTTTAGTATGACCGTAATTATATAAATATTTTAAAATACAGCTTTTAAGGCTTTACTATCATATCACATGGTTTAACTTACTGCCAGTTAATCGATATTGAAGAAACTATGCTTTTTAGTTCTTCTGTATAGGCTTTTTATTTAGTGGTTCTAATTGAAGGATAATTGCTTGTGAGTGGAAACGAATCTGTTTATAGTATATTTGTATTATTCTTAGTAGATTTCATTACAGTATCATTCATTAAATCCATGTTATTTGTCATATATATTACACTTAAATTTATTATTATTATTTTTTTTTAGTAAATTGGCAGCTTTAAGAAAAATGTAAAGAAAATTGAAAGATTTATCCATAAAAATATAGAAATAAAATAAATTTAAATAAATTTTCACAATTTTTCTGCTTATTACGTTTAAGTAATAAAAAGATGTAATAATAAAATCAATCATTGTAGTTATTAATATTATCATTTTCATGATTGGAGCACAAATCAATTAAAAATTAATTAATTTAAGCAATTTTGTGATTGAAGTCGATTTTTACTTTTTTTTGTGTTATTTTAATATTAACATTTTTAATTTAAATTTGATATTGTTTGAATCTATAAAAAGATCCAAATATTATTTTGTTGCTTCCAATAAAACAATTTATTAAACCCTAAAGTCGATTATTTTTTAAAGTTTTTAAACATAAAGCTTTTTTAAAATAAAGTTTTAAAACTTAATTTTAAATGTTAAAATAAGCTTTTTGTTTTTATTGTATTGAAAAATTATTTTTAATTTGTGTTTATAATTTACTGAAATTTAATTTTGTTATTTAAATACATTGGAAAATATTTTCAAATGTTTCAATGTATGAGTTTTGGAAAGCTTTTAAAATAGATTTCTTATGGTAGGGAAAAACAAAAGTTATTGTTTAAAATAATGTCGACTTTAGCAAAAATAGAATTCTTTAGTGTTTTGGCTGTATATTTTATAAATAGCATAATGTTTAAATAAAGAAATAAAAGTTTTTTTTTAAATAAAATTTCTATGAATTTAAATATTTGAATATAAAAATTTCGTGATAGGTCTTTGATGTTATCATTGTACAACGATACATCTGAACATCATAATTTCCTGCAGCAATTTCTCACAGTGTGAATTTTCTTAGGAGGAGTTTTCTCCAGTGTGGCCCATGATCTCTCATCGAATATTATTGGAAGCCCGATTTTTATATTTATTCATTACACCCACCATCAAAAAGATGGGAAGTATATTGAAGTATATTGATAATAATTGGTTTGTTTACTAATGAAAATCGGATGTATGATAGAAAAGATAACGAAAAGTAAGCTTACAGTAATAAAGTTATTTAGGCTTAATTTTTTTTTTTTTTTTTTTTTTTTTTTTGAAATACGTATATTCCAAATGTCGTATATTCTAATAGTTTTTGAAAAATGTTTACAAACTTTTGAATAGATATTTATGACTCTCCTTACTTGGTGATTTTGTCCAGTGTCCAGTCAAAAAATACAATTTGTCCATTTAAATAAAAAAGAATAAGATTCCGAAATTACCTTGATTTAACCCGCTGAGGATCTAAAACTTCTTTAATTTTTTTAATATTATTTATTTATTTTTTTTATTAAAAAGATAAAAATATACTTTATTGCTTCCTTGTGGGTATCCAAAAATAAAGGTTTAAAAGGTTTATTTAACCTCAAATACCTCAGATTTAAAGTTATATTATAAAAATAAATCGATAAAAACACAACTCGTCAGATATTGAATAAACATCGTATAAAAAAATATTAAATATATTGAAAAATTAAATCTTTTATAAAAAAAAACTTCAATATTTTAAATCGGTAACCCTCCACAAACCAGACGAAATGGGAAAAAATTAATTAAATCATCAAGTCTGAATACACAGTCATAAGTAAAATATATAATAGCATAAGTGCAAAAACAGTGTTTCATAAATGTAAAGCTTTTTACCAAAATCCAGCTTTCTTATCCCGAATGTCCAGCTTTTTATGAATCTGGATCTGGTAACCCTACTTGGCGACCATTTAAGAAAACCATTTTATATCATTTATTATCTTCTCTAACAAAACCTTTAAACTGTGTTTGCTGTTGTGCATTTTGTGTGTTAGATTTCAATTTCAAATTATTCAATCTATTTATTCGCATTTTTTTTTTTTTGTTTTTTTTTGGTAGGGTGTGGGGGTAACCTCATATGTTATATCATATGATTTATTATGTTTAGAATGTGAAATAAGTTGTACAAATAATCAAAAAAAAAAAATAAATATAACTTTAGTACAAATATTTAATTAATGTTTTCTGGTTAGCAATTTGTTTTATTTTGTTCCATTCATGTGTGTATTATTAAATTATACTCTTTAAATACGAATAATGATAAAACATATAAATACATACATGTTTATGATCATACATTCATACATAAGAATGTCATACACATTTTCTCGTATAACAACAACAATAATATTCAAATTTGTATACATTTTTAAATAAATTTATAAAAAAGGAAATTTAAACTTTTTTTGGGGAAAATTTTACAGAATTTATAATAGAATTGGTTAGCAATTTAACAAAACTATATAGTATTTATGAAAGTGTATAAAAATTTACTTATTTGTTCTATGATGATCAAAAAAATATTGGAAATACATCCTAAATAGACATTAATATTAACAAACATATAATAGATTTGATTAATTATTATTAGTTCACTTTACTTTCGTGAAGATCCTATAAATAAAAATTACTATTAAAAAAATTTTCAAAAAAAATCGAAAATTTTTAAATGGTACATCAACGATATTTAGTACCATAATAGTTCTTTACTCTAGTGGAACTCAGATCTGTTAGCGTGAATGACTTTCAATGTTGTGGCGGTTTAAGGTAAAAATTTAAGAAAAAATTGCCAAAATTCTATTCATAGTATCTGAAATACAAATTAAAAATATCGCATTTTAATAATTATTAAACCTTCTTACAATGTTGTTTATATTCATCCATTTATTGCAAAATTCATAATTTTTATTTATTAAATAAGCCATGACATTTTTTAATTGCACTTAGTCAAATCTCTAAAGTTGCATTAAATGAAAAATCGTACTTTTTTTCAAACGCTATATTGAGATTGATATATAGTATTAAAGCAGCTACAGATTGATATATATATCATCGCCAATTTTGATTAGCGCCTTGGGTGCGCCTCGACAATTAACGTAAAACTAAAAATATATTCGCCTATCAGTTAATGTTCGTGTGGTTTTAAGCAATTGCTCGTGCAGCTATTAGCTCATAGCTAATTTTCGTTTTTCTGTGAGTGGCTTTTTTTCCGACTACTTTTGCTTCCTGATTTATTTGAGATGGATTTTCATAAACACAAAAAATGCTTTTGACTCGTTTCTAATATTTTCCATTTAGAACTATAAGCGTTTGTTCAATTTTTGAATTTTTTTCAGCTGCTAGTGCTATAAAGTAGTTTGTTATTTTTGTTTCTGCTTTTGATATGTGTGAACTTATTTTGTTTTAGCAATTGTTGGCTATTGCTTTTTGAGATTTTATTTAGCCACGTAAAGGGTAATATTTGGATGCTTTTACATAAATGTGGTAGCATTTTAAACGCTGGTTTTTTGTTGGATATATAAACACTATTTGAGGAATTTTTAATAGCGATTTAAGAGAATATTTATTTATTAGAAACACAATTATCAACTAATTTATTGTGTGCACCCGTTTTTTTTTTTCAAAAATACATATAATATGCCTATAAAATCTATATACATATATGAATATTATCTGTATTTGTAGTTTATTCATGCGTGTTTTGTTTTGTTTTTTTAAAGCTTTATATTGCTTTAGTGGGAGTTTCAACAAATAATAATATTCACTTTTATTATGGGTCATGCAACAAACGGTTTTATTTTTCTCCCTTTTGTTATTTCAAATTATCTTTAAACCAGACCCGACCAACACCAATGGTACTAACAATGAACTTTTGCTACTAGTACTTTTATTATTATTCTATTGTATTTAATTTTTATTGTTTGGGAAAATCAAAACTTAAACAAGAAAATAAATAGTTATTTAATTGAATAGACTAAATAAAGTATAGAGTACTAATTAGTAGTTTAAATTTCGAAAAATTTGTTGAATATGAAAATTAAAATGTATTTATTTTATAAGTATTTTTCAATGGGTGGCAAAATGAAATATTTTTTGCAAAAAGTAGTTAATGAGGAGTTTTTCGTTGGAATGAAATTTTCTAGAATAAAAGAAAGAAATAAATAAATGAAATGGAATATTTTAATTAATTTTTATTAAATATGCATATGTTTTAGACGGAATACACTGGAAAAAGTTATTTTAACAAAGATTTATTCATTTAATGTATTTTTTCGTTGTTTCAATAAAAAATTCATTAAAATTTAATGAAAAAATTAACGCTAGAACATTGAAACAATTCATTAAATTTATTTCTTAATAAAAAAAAATTCTGGGTATCGTGGGTTAGATTCCCTCCAGACATTCTATAACATCTGAAAATCTATAGAGAAATATATGTGCAACATTTCCCCTCCCTAATCGTATTTAAAGATTTGAAGCAGTTAAAATCCCAGTATATCGTAGAAATGTGTTTCATAATGTTAGGTTTGCAATGGTTTAATATATCGCATTTAGCACTTCGTTTAAAAGTTTTTATTTTACAAAAGTATCATTTTAATTCGTTTATAAAGTAACCCACAGTTAAACAAAACCTCATACATATCTATTTTAAAAACAATGTGATTTAAAACAAGCAAATTTAATGAACTTTCATTAAAATCCTTTTAAGTTATTAAATTTAAATAGCAGTCATAAATAATTCATGAAAAGAGGTACAACTACTGCTACCAAAACTGGCTTTAATGCCATTAACATTTGGAAAGTTATCAAAAATATAAAAAAAGGAGAGCAAAGTAAAATAACAAAAAGTAATAAAAGAAAGTTTCAAGTATCTTAAATGTTCTCAATGTCAGTAAATTATTTTTCATAATAATTTTGTTTTTACTTACACCCAGGGATGAAAAATGAAAATTTTTTTCGGTATCCAAATAAATTACAAATAGTACTTTTTTCATCCTCAAAATACTTTCAAATTTTTGTCAGTTATTTATTTTTTTACTTAGTACAAAACCGAAAGTATGTAATTTGTATATATAAATATTTTCAATAAATTATTGAATACAATACCACATTTATTATTTATTTAATCTCAGGGAATTTAGTTCTAATACTAAAGTGCATTAGCAGCTTGGGACATGATAATAAGTATGGCACTGTTATTAAGATAAACTCTAGAAAAAAGTCGTCTATCGAGTAATTCAGCTTCGATTTAACTAAAATATAATTCCTTATCCGATATGTGAACATTTTCACTAGAATTTTCTTTACCAAGCATAATAACCTTTAGTAATAATTGTATACAAATTTATAAATTAAATCTTAAGCTATAAATCTACTTGAATTATCCTGACTACTTGTGTTTTCTTTTTGGAACTTGAAGCCCCAGCATATAATTAAAGTTAGTGTTCATTTAAATTTCACTAATAATTGTAAATATAAGTCAAAAGTGTAAAGTGATTTTTAATCGAAAATTATGTAATTATCAAAATATATTTTCATTTAAAAATTGAGAATATCAAATGGTTCGAGGAAGTATCAATAAAAAAAAACTATAGTATCAACTTTTCCATCCCTGCTTACACCCATAGTACACATATATATAAATAGTATGTATAAAAACATTTTGTTGTGTATGAGTCTTATGGTATTTATTATAACAATTGTTCAGTTAAGTATTTGAACTTTATTGAGTTTCATCCAACCACAATTAGTTTTATTGAAAATATCCTTTCAGTAATAATTTCTTTTTAGTCACTTGTATAATTTTTTTTCCAAATTTCATAAAATATTTATAATATTAAATGCTGTTGCTAAAATAAACCACAAAAATAAAAAAATAAAAAAAACGTGAATAAACAAAACTTTTACAATTATCTTCATAGCGTCTAGTTTATGTGTGGTTGTGGGAAAAAAGTTTAATATTCATATACATACACACATCTCTAATATATACATACATATTTCCCCTTTTAAACAATTATAGATTAAAGCATTATACAGACCACATTAAATATTTTTCTAGTGAATTAGATTTTTCAATCAATATAGAAATATGTATCTGGAGGTTTTCAACAAACCTCCCAATCAATTATATCCGTTTAATGAAACTTTTAAATTTCCTAATGAAAATTTTTAATTAATAAAATTCGTACATTTTAACATTTATTTCAAAAAGGAATTGCCAATTAAATATTTTCAATTAACCAAGTTTTTACCTCAGTTTAGTTAACATAATAGAAAACTTTTTTGTATTTTTTTTTTAATTATCAATAAACTATGAAAATGAATTGTATTAATTGAAAAGTTTGCCTTTAACTTTTGCGTAGTTGTTGATGTGTTTATGTAAGTGGGTGTAGTATGGGTGTTTAATTGCAAATGTATGAGTATTTATTGCCTTAAGGAAATGTATTTGATTCAATGCATCTAAAGCATTTTTTTCAAACTATTTATGTTTGTTTAAAATTGTGTATTGGCAATACAATACAATCCTCAACTCTCTCAACTAATTGTGTGCATCTTTTACCCCACAAATGTGCCCAGATAGGAAATTCTTCATACATTTTCTGTTTGTGGAATTTTTTTTTATTTATTAATCTTTTATAAGAAATCTGTAATAAATTACACCGAATTACAAATCAGTCAATTGGATTAGTGTTGTTAATAAATATTAAGACTTTGATCCACTCTATTTGAAATGACGCTAGTTGCGGTTATAAATCGCTATTAGTCAAATGAAATCACGAAATCGACTTATCTGATTTTGTTTCGAAAAAATAAACAAAAATTATATTTAAAATTTTCTTTAGGTCATTCAAACATTACCTCCTAAATAAATTTTCGATGAATTTATTTTTATTTTAAATGGAAAATTTTCAAAAATTTATTAAAAATGTTCGATCGAGAAAATTTTCTTTTTAAAAAAAAAAATAATTTTTAAGAAAATTTTCGATTAATTTTATTTTTATAGGAAATTTTCGATAAATTTCCTAAATATTTCATATACATTTTTTATACAAAATGTTCTTTTTATATGTTCTGTAGATTTTATATTAGTGATCTAAGAATTATATCAGATACATTTGTTGACTACTTACTTCATAATAAGCATTTTTTTTATTATTTTTAATCAGAAAGTAGAGTGATGAAGATGAAATCAACCGATTATTCAAATCTAAGTGCTTTCTAAAAGTGTTCGAAATGAAAAATCATATAATATATTTAAAATTAAGTTTTACCGATCTTTTTTAAGTGAAATTAATCTTAAAAATGTTATTTATGAGATTTTCTTAGCTTTAGAATGAAAACTATAACATTACAATAAATCAATTCGATATTTTCGTAGACAGGAAAACAACATTTTAAATTAGATTATATAGGAATCTTTAATCTCGTCTTAAATAATGTCATCTAAAAAAAAAAGAAAAAATAACTTCATCAGTATTTTAAAATCTTTAAAACTTATTTATATTTTTAAATAACTAAGTATTCTTTCTCAGCACTCGAATATTTAAGAACTGTAGTGTTTAATACTCAGCATTTTTCCGCACAAGTGAACGTAAATAGCAACAACAATAATAAAAATACAGCAACATCATTAACAATAACAACAACTGCAACAGTAAGAAGAACAACTGCAATTGCTGCTTAAGTATCTCGTACACTCGTTCGTAGGCATTTAATCATTAAAGCGGAAATATGTCTGAAAGCATTTTATTAAACCAAACCAAACTATAATAACGATTATAAATGATAGACAAAAATTGATAAGTAACTAAATAATGTAAAACATGCTAAAGAAAATATAAAATGAAATAGAAAAGCTAAACAATTATATAAAAAAAATGGTTACATAAGAGAACTGAATTTATTTTCATTATTTAATATCATTATCAATAGGACCACTTTGTAATCATCTACTTATGGAAGTCCCAAAGCGACAAAATATTAAAAGCATATTTTTTTTTTTTTGCTATTTTTAAATTATTAAATCTCCCCGAGAGAATGACGATGCGAAAAAATTGTTAGTGAATGAGTTATTGATACAAGGGATTTTAGTTTTAAAATCGTAAAGTAAGGAAAATATGAATAATTGAAAAACAACTACACTGTTTACAAATGGAATTTTAAATATAAAATTAAGTTCAGGAGCAGCAGAGAATAAGTTCCTTACATTCAAAGTAGAATTCGAATGTTTTGAATGTTAATATTCACCAAGACTCAAATGTAAGATAGATTTATTATTTTTTCGGATTAAAATGAAATGGTGTATTTGTAATATTGTAGCAAAAGTACTTTTAATTAAAAAGATGTTTCTTTTCAATTTTTTTTATTTATTTGTTATTTTTTTCTTTATTTTTGTAAAATATATAAATTTATTTGTGTTACTCACTACAAGTATCTGCTAATTTTCGCAATCATAATCATTATCAGGATTAGTAAGTGACCTGATGTCATGAATTTTAATATATCTAAATTAGTTTGGTCGAGCATTTAAATGTTTGTGTTTACCCAGCAAACATTAATTTAAACTATAGAAATATAAACTAGAGAGAAAAAAGAGACTAAAATTTTTTGCGAAAAATTTTTTAAAATAATTTCTTAACAGTTGCCTAAAAATTACGCATTTTTTATATCTATAGCAAGTAAAGACTCACATCTATTTTTTGACGAAATCTTCTAAAGCCGTGACTTTCAATTGTAGATAGAGAACTGAAGATCAAATATTAAAATTTTTGTTAATATTTTTCTCATAGTTTGCAATAAACATATTCACAGATGAAAAAGTCCTCATATGGATACAACTACATAAAACTGAGTAACCAGTTTTCCCACAGGTAGTCCAATTTACTCTAGAAAGAATTTCAAATTTCGAAAGATGCAAAATGTTAAAGAGTATTACAAAATATTTACGAAGATTACATCGCCCCAATATTGATGTAAAAAAAAACTACGAATACTTGCAATATAAATATTCCAGTCCACAAATTTAGAAATTTTTATATTTATTTCTTAATTACTCACTCCATTGGGCTGATAAATTTTGTTAAATTTTTTATCTCAATAGAAAATCTAAAAAAAAAAAATACCAAAAACGGCATCAATCACCAAATCAAACAAACAAATATTTTCAATTTAGAATAAAAAATTATTCGATAAATTTTTAACAATTATTCGATTAATCGAATAATTTTTCAAAACGTGTTTTTGTTAAATTATTATATCCTACATTAATGCCTTTTAGACATTATAAATGTAAAAAGTTATGTGATGATTGAAAGTTTTGTTAGGAGGTATAAATTTGCAAATCAAGTGTTAATGGATTTCGGGTTAAAGACTTTTACGGATACTAAAGTCACAGTATTATTTGATAATAATAATAATAATAATAATAATAATAATAATAATAATAATAATAATAGCTTAATTAAAGATTTAATTAAATGCATTTATTTTAAGATAAACGGAAGACGTATAAATTGTTTTTAAATTCTCAATTTGATTTTACTGCCTATTTCTCTAATTATAAACGTATGTTCGCTAAATTTTGTTGTTGTTTTCAATACATTTATCCCCTGTTTTTATAAGACAAACGAAAAACAGAGGCTTAGTCGAATGAAACTTTCGTTTACATTTCGAGAAACATACAGTTAATCATATTTTATATGTATATGTTAGATTTTGAAACTTGTAACTATTCGAACAATTTCCTCTATTCTTTATTCGTTCGAATAATCGAAAAAAATTCAAATTTTATTCGATCACTCGAATAATTAAAAATCTATAAAATTATTATTTGTGTCGAATATTATATAATAGTTGATAGTAACATTTTTATGGGATTCATGCACGTTAGATTGATTTTCGAAAGAGGTGTTTATATAAAAGCTATGATCAATTATGGACTAATTTTCACGAAATAGGTGAAATAATGGGCCGATCATTACCAATTTCAATAGGCTTCGTCCTGTATTAAAGTAATTTTTGTGCGACATTTCATCAAGATATCTTCAAAATTGCGACCTGTACTTTGTTCACAAGGTTTACATGGACACACAGGCAGCAGGTAGCCAGCCGACCAGACAGACGGACATCCTTAAATCGACTCAGAAAGTGATTCTGAGTTTTGCTTCATAACTTCTAAACCAATAGAGGTTCCTACTTGAAATTTGGCATAAATATAGAAAAGGGTTTCATTATCAATATATCGTCATTGAAAATGCAAAACCACATAACATCATAATTTTCAAAATTTGGGTTTTTTTTGTGAAATATACTTTATTTTTTCAAACTACTTACGTATAATCACAAAAAAAAACGATTATATTAACTTCTTAAGTCAAAATATCGTAACATCACATTTTTTAAAAAAAAAATATAAAAATTTAAAAATAATGTATAATATTATAATAACTATTTAAATTTTGGAGTAAAAATTATTAGAATACTTTTTATTACAATTTTTAATAAAATTTGTATTGATGTTACTTTTTTTTTTTTTTTTTATTTTTTGTTTTTACAAAATTGAAATATATATTATATATAGGGCGATATTTAAGGATATAATAACATTTTGTTTGGATTTTTATAATGTTTTTTCTGCCTCCTGTAAACTTATGTACAGTGATGGTTTTTTTTAAGAATTTTAAAATACCGTTTTTTTGAGATATTAAGCTTTAATATTTATATTATCAATTTTAACATTTGAACTTTCAAAGTATTTTACTTTTCCTTTTAGAGTCAACGTGTTTTTCTATTAAATGAAATAAAAATAAAAATTGTACAAT
>MINK01174437.1:0-13232 GCA_001735545.1 Phormia regina
TAGAATTTTCATTGAGATAAATGACTTGTGGTATTTACGTTGAAAAAATATTTTATTTTAAAAAAAAAATACATTTTATATTTTTCATTCTTAAAAAAAAAGAGATTGTTGAACGTATAATGAATATTATTTTTATAAAAATTGCAAAAATGTAGGTGGGTGTACGATATGACTAGTTGTATTTAATATATTGAACTTAAACGAATTATTTCTACAAATTTAGTTAAAGTATTTGATTGATAATTATATTAAAAAGTGTGGCTTAATTAGAATTCAAATACACGTGATATGTTTTATGTTAGGAGTAATATTCCCTGAATTATGTACAAACTAAACTTGCTAATAATTTCAAGTCACATAGAAAGTAATCTACTGCAATTATATTGTCAAATTTTATTTGAAAATTTAATTTTTTAAAGGCCTCACATTCAACTGCTGCATTTTATTTTTTTTTAATACTTTTATTTTATAATTTCATTACAATTATTTAAAGTTCCAAGACATAATTTTATATTTGACAATTAACTCATAAGATAATAATTGTCTTTAAATGAACCAAAATATCGCTTGAAATTTTTTGTTTTTAGGCAAGAGTTTTAAAGAAGCAAAATATAATAAAAATCTTGCTATATTAACAATAAAGACAAAAGTTCTTTATAATTATCATCACAAAATAATTTATAACTATTTTAAACCGATCTTTATTATCTTTATTTGTTGAAAAAGTGACAATTGCCGAGGAAAATTGCCAAACGGTAGCACTGCTAAGAATACAGAAAAGGCTGGATTCGAGAAAAATATTAATACATATGAGCAATTATCAAAATTTTTTAACCTGGCTGAAGCTGATTTTAATCTTTAATAAGTTTTACGGTAATCAGGTACTCAACAAATCGGTTACAGATCTGAACTCACAAGACATGAGGCAAATATAGTGCTAAATTTAAGCGCAATTGGTCTCTTTTTCTAACCAGGATTGTTGTTCAAATTTCAAGAATATAGAAAAATTGATAAAAACTACTTAAATTTTTACCATTCTTCTACAATTTTTGTTCGCGCGTTTATACTTTTTGATCTTACTCTGTCATAAGTAAACTAATTGGACTTTGTACAAAAAATCTGCAACATCACTGTTGTTGTGCAGACTTTCAACAACTAATTACAGGGTAGTAAAGTTTTAATGACAAAATTTTTGGGTTTTGTAAATTTTTCAGTTTTTTGGGCGTGGTATGTTCGCCCCTCAATCGAATTCAAAATTTTGGATAGGTATTGATAGTTATTGTAATTGTGCATATTTTGCGCTATATCTTTTTGATGTGTCCAAAATAGTCAACGTAGTACATAGTCTCAAAGTTTGGAAAACAAGTGAGACAATTTTTCAAAAAGTCAGTTTTTCACATTTTCACATTGAGTTGCTTGGATTACTGCGTGAACTTAGATTTTTGCCATTTTACATAACAAAATCGGAGGAGCATTAAAAATAAATTTAATACAAACATTTTTGACTTTTTGAAAATTATGCAAAAATTGCACTTTTTGTTTTTGTATTATTATATGAAAAACAGTAGCGATAAATATAATTGATTGGGATCATAAATTTAAGTCAATTGTCGTTGATAATTGAAAACGGGACACTTTTGTCGAAACACATTTCGCTAAGACACATCGTGTGGACAACATGAAATTAACTATAATTGATATAATTAGTACGTGTGTGTTAGGCTTAATTAAAGTTCGGAGGCGCTTTAAAAAATTTTTGAGAGATAAACATTTTATGGACCAAAAAATATTTACTTGTATTAAAAAAGGATCACGAAATTTAAAATCATTTCTATGTAATAAACTCCAACATAACATATTTTCATTTAATATAGAGAGAAATAATTTATATACAATAAAAATTTGTCACAAAATTTTTTAAAATGTCGATTTTTATTGAAAAGAATATTTTTTTTTAAATTTCACTAGGAAACGCTAAAATATGCTACACTAATACCATCAAATATTGTAAATATAACAAACGCTTTTGATATTACGTGTAATTTTGATCAGAATTGTACATAAGCTTCTAGTTTGTAAAAATTTGTATATGTTCAAATTTAAACCTTCATACGTTCCACGCCCCTCACTTGAAATAATTAACGCGAACTGATTCTAAATGTATTCGTGTCACTTTATATGTATACAAAAGGATTTTAATGTGTCATGAAAAGAATTTATAAATTTTTGATCTTAGATTTTTGCCTTTTTTATATTTGATATTATATTACAGTTTATTAGAAATTTGGTTTTGGAACATGTTAAAATTTCCAATATTTTTGTACAAAAATATATTATTACTTTGGTACCACTTCAGAGCTTTTTTTACCGTAGTGACATAATGCCAAATCGGTCCAAAAAAGTGCAAACAGCATATACTCTCCTATAAAACGAAAGCCTTTTTTCTTTGATATATATTTCGGTCGACTGTAACAAAAAACTTTTATGTTTCGACAAAATTTTTAAGAAATTTTGTCTATCGATTAAATTTTCCTGATACTATTTTTCGAACGCATTCCTTACCTTGACATATTTTAAGATTAAAATCTCATTAAAAAACTTTTTATTATAACATTTGTTTTTTTTTTAATTATTATAACATTTTTTTAATTTCAGGTAACCCAGTTGAAAATTGTGAGCAATCCCTTTGCCAAAGGTTTTCGCGATGATGGAACAAGTGATGCGTAAGTATTTCCATTATATTTTTATTAAAAAAATATATTTAAAAAACAAAAATGGTTTAACAAATTATTAGTGACATTTAAACCATATGAGGAATATTGAAATTTTTAGATATGAACTTAATTAGGATTATATTTAAATTCCATAGGAAATAAACAGAATAAGACAAATTCATTTGCTTTAGCTATATTTAATATAAAATTGTTTCTATTAAGTATTTTCGTTTATTTAATAAATGTATAACGATTTCTAAAAAAACAAATATGTTTAAAATACCATAAATAGTTTGCCACTTACATTATAGTTTGATCTTCAAAACATCGATCTTGTTTTTCTTTTAATAAAAATTTATAAAAAAAATCACTTGGAAATTTAAAACTAAACAAATCATTAAACAACATTCAAAATTCTTTATAAAATGAATATGATAATAAAAAAACTAAAATTATATGGAAAATAATTTATATGAATAATGACCGCGTGTTAACGATATGTGCGCCCACTTTCAGCTTTGACGAAACTATAACTCTTAAAAATATGGACCACTAATTTGTCCGTCCGTCCGTCCGCCTGTCTATTCATACATCTGTTTATCTACATATTTGTAGGAAATTTGTTTGCATTTTAATATTTTCATTTTAGAAATTAATTTTTTTTTGGGGCAAAAAATAAACAAATTTTTTTGATTAAATATTTAAATAAAAAGGGCTTTTGGTAACAAACACTTCACAGTTTTTTTTTCTATTTAATAATTTAAGAACTTTTTTATAAAAAAAAAAATAATAATAAAAATAACAAACAAAAACTTTTAAGAAGCATAAACACATGTGTTTGTAAGCAGCCTCTCTAATATTTGTTTATAGAAAAAGTCTAAAAAAAAGGAAAGAAAAATTGTTAAAATCAAAAATCAATATGCAAAAGAAATAAAAATAATAAATATAAAAAATGTGTGGTGTCTGATTTGTTTTTTTTTTTTTAATTATTATTTTTGCCATTTCAGAACAACGGGCATGAATCAAATGAGCCATGAATCACATGCCAGAATGAAACAACATCACAATGCCCAACAGCATCAGCAGCAGCAACAACAACAACAACATCAGCAGCAACATCAACATCAACACCACCAACAGCAACAGTTAAAGGCCCATATCAAAGATATTAATACAGTGGCAGAAATGGAAAATCATCAAAATTCTCTAATAACACATGTGGCCACAACTTCACCTAATCACATGAATCCCTCATCTTCAACCCCCTCCTCTACTACAGGCACTTCACCAGATCTATTAAATTATCAAACATTAACATCAACAGCCCCAAATGCTTTAACTGGTGGTCATATAAATGGTAATTGTATTTCTCCTAAAACAGATCACTCTCATCACAGTGCCAGTTCACCTTATGGTGTGGCACACTCTCAGCACTCCACGAATTTAATGGGTTTAACATCGAATGTTTCTACACATCACCCTGCCACTCATCTCAATTTGAATCTTAATACTCAAGTTGTGCCACAACAAACTTCCCCTCCCTCACATCACAATCATGGTCAGGTTATGGGTTCTACCAATATTTATTCATCCATAGGTCAGCCATATGCCACCGACAATAGTAGTTATGGTCCCATTTACCATCATCATCATAATGCCGCTGCCCACTATCATAGTCATTCATATGCCACGCCCTATGACAAACTTAAAGTTTCTGGTCACATGCGTCAAGCACACAGTGTTTCAAATACCACTCTTAGTGGCAATAGTGTTACAACACCGTCTCCCAACTCCTACAGCATGAGCAGCTATCAATCATTTTATGGCAGTCCACATCAAATGATGCGACCTGGTGGTTATATTGATTTGGTACCCAGATAAATAATTATTGTATTCAATAGAAAAAAAAAATGAAAATAAAGTGCAATTAAGCAAAACCAAAGATTATTATTCTAGTATTAAATAAATTATAAATAAATATTTGAAACCATTAAAAAGAAACATTTTCAAAAGCAAATATTAAATGTATTGAAAGTGTTATTTATATCTTATTTTCAAGTATTATTTCAACGTACATACGACGTTTCCTTAACAATTTTCATTCGTATTTTAGAACTATAATTTTTTTTCTTTTTGTAATATTTTTAGTCAATTCTTTAATAAATAAAATATAAATTGTAAATAATAAATAAATAAAAATATATATAATTTTAATTAAGAAAAGTTTTGTTTATTATTTATTGAAAATGGTTTTTCAAATTTGTAAAAATTTGGACTTCATTACTCTACCGTATATGTAAACGGAATGTAAGTTAAAGGTTACTTTAAAAAAGTAAATATATTTGTGTTGTTGTTTTGTACGTATTAGTGAAGTCAGTTAAATATATTTTCAGTAAATCTTATACGGTTTGAAAAGCGCTAGATTTATCTTATTTTTATTTTATCACTTTATTAATTTAAGACAAAAAAAAATACTAAAAAATACTTTATGCTTCTTTTTCAATTTTTTGCGACAAACTATCTAATAAATAAACATTTAGAACGATTTTTTACGCATATTAAATATAGAGATATAAAAATCTATCAACACTATTCCTTCAAGAGAGTATCCATAAATAAAAATTGCCAATTAAAGCCAACAATCAAAAATATAGTTAATTAAAAAATAGTTTTATTACTGATAAAATAGGTCAAATTCAGGGATGTCATTACTTTGCTCTATTCGATGATTGGGTGATTAGCAGTTTTTTAATTTTGAATCATCTCCGTGAAAATCAAATATATTTTATTTTCAAAAATATTTATTTCACATTTCCCTAGAGGAATGATTCTCAAATAGAAGCCATAGACTTATAAGGGTCCGCACACATATATGATAGGTTCATATTTTTTTAAAGAGTTTTTCAATTAAAAGTTAATAATACAAATTTCTTCTTTTTATGTTCTCATAAGGGGATTGAAATCATCAAACTACAGATCACAATTTTAAACATAAATTAAATAAATTTGGTAAACAGGTTCACTGACGAATGCTATTGAAATTGGTTATGATCATCTATAATTTCACCTATACACTATGCAAATCAATCATAATCATGATCATAAATCATATAAATAAAGCAATATTTAAATTAAATTTGGCACATATAAATTATATATCTGTGTGCCTAATTTCAGGATCGGTCTATAATTGATCATACCTCCATATAAAGCCCATTCTGGAAATTACTTTATCGGGAATAAATCTTATTAATATGTTAGAATCATGCTTATATTTTACACAAATAAATTTTATATGAAAATATAGTTCCAAATTTTACTAAGATCGGTCTATAATAATAATCGTTCCCATATAAGGTCCATCTTAGAGAATTACCCGAGTGAATATATTCATATAAATGTTAGTATAGATGTAATACTCTGCATTATGTTTTTTTTTACACTTAATATGAGTAAGGTGCAGAAGTTTAATAAAAGAACCCCTTCCCGACAATTGAAGATATAGTCGGCTTGACCGACTACTACTATGCTATTAAATCAAACATCGATCTTAATATTTAAAAATGACGCCGATTTGTATTTACGATCGATTTTTATAAAGTGGCCACCATATGATGTTACTATTTGAAATCGAACCTATTTCTCAAACACTTTAAATGTAAAAAGTTTCAAACATTCAATTTAGAGCCCAAACACAACCAAACGGATTTCAATGTTGTTTTCCGCTCTAAGAAAGAATGCAAATTAAATGAAGACGGCGTCCAATAGCAGATTTCATATATTCCTTATATATTTTATGTTTGGTAACAACAAAACTGCATATATAAAAAAATATTTATCTTCCTCTCCAGTGCACACTAAACAGGTATAATCGTCGAGGCAACAAATACAACAACTCAACTTTTTGTCTCTCTCTCTTTTGTGTAATTGAAGTGTCAAAAACAACTGATTAAATTAAATTACATTGCAATACAATATTATTTTTTTGTTTCTTTATGTAAACAATAAAACTTAAACTTTGACAGATCAGCTGGGCAACGATTATACCTGTTCAGTGTACCCTATTCCTCTCTTAAATTCCATACATAAAATATAAAAAAGGCAATTCTATTTCCTCCTTTCTTATATAAATTTAATGTAAGCCTATGTGATTTATTTTGCAACAACGGCAACACTGAGAGAGAGTGAAAAAATGAGATCTTTTGATAATATGTTTTGAAATTAAAATAGATTTTAATTTCAAGCGGATTCCGTAGTGTTGTTTTAGTTTTCAAATCTTCATATAAAAAATTAATCCGCTAGGTTGTGTTTGGGCTCTTAATATCAAGCCTTCATATTATTCTTAAAAATGTAATTCCATTCGAAAAAAACTGAATACATTTTCGAAAGCTTTCCTTTTCGCATCGAATTACACAATAACCCCTCTGTATATCTGGCTATAGAATATATTAAAAATTATTTAATAATCTTGACTCCGAAAAAAAACTTATAAAATTCTAAAAATATATCAAAAATACAAACGTAAGTATACCAGGATTCGCACCATAATTTATTTTACGGAAATTGTCATATATTTTTTTTACTATAAAACCTTATTTATTTTTTATAGAAAACATTACATAGAAAAGTAAAATTTCTTTGTAAATTAATTTACAAACACCCTTTGACCTTGACTTCATATATTCGAAACAAACTGTCAAATAAAATCACTGAAATCTTTTAAAATTGATTATCTTACAAGTCAAATAACAGATCAAATGATTTTTTTTTTTTGACATATTGACACAGAAAACGAAAGTGAAACAAAAATGTCAAACATGCCAGAATACAACAGAAAATCATTAGCTACACATGTTTTATGGATTTTATTCAAATACAAAGTCATTAGCAACAGATATGCATAAAAATATTTAGGATATAATTTTTAAAACAAAAAAATCTATATTGAAATTTCAAAAATGTATCATTACAGAGTGAAATGGAAAATCATATAAATAAATAATAAATAGACATATTGTCAATTTTTATTTATTATGAAGTATTTTAATAAATACCTTGAGTTCTTTTGGAAAGATGAATAATATAAATATGTATTAACCAGGTGTTTATAACTTTAAAATCATGTAAAATAAAACATTTATTTGAAAATAATCTTAAATTTTGGCTTTAAAAATTTTTTTTACAAAAAATGTTTATCATTAGTTTTTAAAAAATTTAATAAAAATTTAAATTTTAAATAATTGAAGTATTTTGTTTAAATTTTAATACTTTATATCTAAAATCAATTTTAATATATTATTCCTATTAACATAACAATATTTTATGGATCACGTGCCAAATATAACACAAGTAAAATTAAATACAAAGTATTAAACAGGGGGCGGGGTAAAAAATTAAGAAAAAAAAAAATCAACTCGTTAAAACAAAAGGGATCGAAGAACACATCACATTTTCAATTATATGACAAGGTACTACAAATAATACGAAATAATTGTGGATTTAAATTTAAACCAAAAAAACATACATACATACTAAAAAATAAAACCGAAATGTACTCATCATATGTAAAAAAGAAGGGGTGTATGCTTGACTTGCTAACATCAAAGATCGCTCAACCACTTGAATATGAAATACAAACAATAATAAAAATTATGTAGCATCATAGTTTTTATACAACACCAACATATTAGGGACTCCGATCTTAATGCTTATATTCTGTCCGTCTTTATGTGCTGCACATAAATTTAACAAACAGTTAAGTGTAAGTGTCAAAAATGTGTTTCAGATACGAACACATCATCAGTGTTCTGTAGTATGTTGCAACTTGCAACAATATCTCAGATGGTTGGTTATTTAGGCAGGAAAATGAATTGTACCTAATTGTGTATACAAATAAGGTTTCTCAATTTCAAAAAAATACTAAAGAAAACAAAAAAACAAAGAAAAACTATTTAAAGTGATTACTTTCACAGGCTTATGTAGAAGATATTGTAACAGTTTTGGAAATTCTAATAATATTTCATTCAAGGCAGAGATTTAATTGAATGTTTTCCATAATCTAACAGAATGTTCCCAAGGAAAAAAAACAAATAAGAATCTTATTTCTCTATAATTTTATAACAAAGTGGCCAGACCATTTCCATTTTTTTATTGAGTTTACATTGGTTGTAGAACTGCTTGTACATTTTTTTTTATGTTTTCATTTTAATGGAAGGAAGGTTAACTACTTGTACAAAATTTCATTGATGTATATAGTCTTTTGTGAAAGATATAGGCGGAGAAGTACAAATTGGACTTATGATGGACATCCTATTTTTGTAGTATTTGATCAATAACTTGTTGCTCTATGAATCGATTTTGTTCATTATCAATAACAAATAAATATAATAGAAGACAAATAATTAAGTCAAAGTTTATCGCTCTAGAATGACCGCCCCGAGCCCTAAACATCTTTTAACAGACCAACGATTGAGCATATCCGGATCGTCATAGATTTTAATGGGGACCTAGGATAGTATATATATTACAAACCCAATATATTCCCCATTACTTTTTATGGTTGGTAGAAAGAAAAAGTTTTGAAAAAGTAAATTTCTAATTATACCCATTCACCTTTGGCGTCAAATAAGTACCAATATTTAACGGGTATATGCTTTAATTCCCATCGTTTTGTAATGAAAAAATAATGTTAATTTCAGAATATTTTTTTTAATCGGACTTTTACAACTTCTTACCAAAACTACTTTTAATATTTTGAGATCAAAAGAGAAGAAAGTGAAGTGAGTTATGTCAATTTTTGATACCATCTTCCCTAATAAACCCTAATGGACAAACAACCATTCTAATAATCTGAAATTTATTCTCAGATTATAAAGTGGCATTCAGAGGATGTTATCTATACGTTGCCGTCAGCAATACAAGCGCTTAACAATTCAAACACCCGTGGTGGGTCTAGCAAAGTAATTTAAATTATTAGTTTAATTTTTTATTTTTCTAAAATAAGGTCTTCGCATCTGTGTACATTTTAATACTTATAATCAGGGAAACCAAAATATGCAATTGCACGTTTTTTCCCTGGACGTTGAATGAAGCCATTGATAAAATATCGCGAAGATACATTGAAAAATATATATTTTTTACTAAAAATATTATGTGTAAATTTTAAATAAAAATTCCAATTAAAAATGGAAGAGGAAAAACTGATTCATATTTATCATTGTGATTTTAAAGGAGTTTATTTTTATAAAGATATATCTACATTCTTTCGAAGTCCCATATACTTTGATTGATTTATTTGATTTTATACAATTTTAGAAAATAGATTAAAGTCAAAACTTTAATGTATAATAGGTGAAATGCGAGAGGATGTGTATCTTGGTCGATTGGGTTATTCGAAATTATTTCTATTTTAAAATCATCTCAAAAAATTGGTCCAACTACTTGCGAAATTAATAGATATTTCAAAAAAATTTCGATTCTGTAGAATAAAATTGTTAAAATTTGCTGGAAGAGTGCGACTTAAAAATTCTGAATTAAAAATAATATATAACCCATGTGATCAATTTAATTTGAACTAAAAGTTGAAATATAGCGAAATTTATCAGTTTATTGGCTCCGTAAACTGTTTCTCATCATAAAGCTTTGGAATTATTTTTGTTCCATTAAACCAATGAGTCGATTTTGAGTGGATGATTTGATTATTTCATCTTTACATATTTTCTCTGATTTTTAAAGTTGAAGTGGGTCGCGATTCCATTACAATGTCAAAAGGGGGCCGCGAGGGAGAACCAATGCTCTAAATTATACATTTTCATCAAGACACGAATTTCAAAGATGTTGTCGGTTACGATATTTTGGCGGTTTAATCCGCATAAAACCAAGTTTTTTGTTGTTGTTGTACCACAAAAAGTGACCAATAAACTGAACCGTTATCAACTCTATAAAATGAATTGGGTCATAAAAAGAATATTTAAAAAATATTTAGTCACCTATAAATAAAGTTAGAATAGAGTTAGTTTTGTTAGAATGCGGACCCATTCTAACAAAAAAGTAAGTGAAACACACTAAAGTTTTTATAGTACTAATTCCAGAAAATATTAAATATTTCATTAAACGCGAATAAGAAAATATTTTTTCTTTAAATACATGCATTTATATGGAACGGAACCAAATCAGTACGCCAAAACTTCTGCGTAAAATGTTTCAAAGATGAAAAATTTTTAAACTTTGAAGTACCGAAGTACATAAATGGATTTTGTTGGTTGTTTTTATTTTTATTTTAGTATTTTTTTATTCAATCAGAAATTTTAATTTGCAATTTATTATTTCCACAGAGAATTTGTTTATAAAAAATGCCCATTTTATTATAAAAATGAGTTTTTTAAGATATGACGTTCTTGTAAAGATGAGCGATATGTTCATATAGAACTTACCCTTATAACATTGAATGATTCAATTCCTCAGAGTCTCTGAAAATTCTTCCTAGTGTTATATACATATCATAGATATTTATTAATAACAATATAGAAAAATGAAAAAAAAAAAAAAATCTCAAGTGCTTTTCTCTCGATATTTTATGTAATCTAAACGCCAATGTAATGTTTGGTTTTATGATATTGACTTTTTTTGTCTTGTTGCCTTGAAATGTGACACTTTACAGTACCGATTTTTTTTTTGTTTATATTAAATTCACTTTCAAGATATACAACAAAAAACAGCAACAGTTTATATAGAATTGAAAAAAGAGTGTAATGTTGCAAGTTATTACCTACCGCACTGAATTTTTAATATATGAAAGTATTTAGTTAGGCACCACCTTCTCTTCTATTCATTCATACATATCCTGACAGTGGCTGCGAACTAATTTAATGTTTTGGCATTTACTCAACGGGACGTCTGTAAAAACACTTCAAATATTCCTTTGAGCGTGTTTGTTTAGAAGAGCGGCAAATATCTCGTATTTAAATATGAATGAGAAGGATTTTAGAGATTTAGTTTTGATATGACTGGAATATTATTTCAGCATTTCAAATGATTTATGATAAACAAACAAACAAATATTAGTATATTTGTAGGGAATATGTTTACACTAAATATCAATTTATCGGAAAATATTTTGGGCGATTTTTTTGAAAATGTGACATTAAATTATTTAGAAAATTTTATTAGTTTTCTATATAACAAATACTCATAAATAATGCTAAAAATAGGAATTGAAAATATAAAAATAATTTTATGAATTTCAATATTTATAGATGGACTTCCAATCGAATATGACATGAATGTGAAAAGCTATATTCGATATAATCATGTTTTTTTATTAATCGAGAACTCCAGTAACACTTTAAAAATATTGTCCACTTTTTTAAATACTATTTCAACACTATTATTGAAGTTTTTTTTTAATTTTAAATAAAGAAATGTATTTTAAAATTTCTTTAAAGTTCACAAATGTTTTCAATTCAAACGAAGATAAAACTCATAAGAAAACGAATTATTTAACAAATTATTTTTATAGGCCGCGAAAATAAATAAACGTCAAAATAAATATAAAATAGCGAAGAAACAAAAAAAAAATAATAAATAAATAAAATAGAAATTCATGGGGACAACAACACACAACTCCCTAAAAGTGGAAGTATAGTAGTTGCATGTTGCATTTATATGCTGCTTTTGGGAATGCAATGAGTATGAGCAGCAACCTTGTCATCGAATACATTAATATTCATAAATATATATACACATCCATTTCATCACATTTAAAGTGCTAAAACAAATGCTGACAACAGTGAGTAACAAAAATTATTATTTTTTAAATAATAAATCAAAATAAAATAAAAAAAAAAAACTCCGTTATAATGAAGAAAACTTAAGGTTAAAAAGTAAACATATTTTTCTCTAGATCTCGACTAGTAGAATCCTTCAATATAAAAATCTTTAAAATCGGTTCAGATATAACAAAACTAAAATATAGAAATTTTTTAAGAATAAGTCAGATTCCCTCCAAAGATGTAGTGTAGAGACGTCAATTTGTACTGGAAGAGTACAAAATGCACTAGAAAAAATTATTGAAATGAACTGTTTGGTAATTAATTTCAATCCCTACATTCCCAATAAAGAGATTTTCTCATAACTTTTAGTCTACATTAGACAAATTTTTACCAAAACAAACGTCAAAATTTTATCTAATAAAGATTTGTCTAATGTAGACTGAATTTGTCAGTATTATTGCAGCGTTAACATAGCGTCTCCACAAGAGATTTTTATATCATAATATGTAACGGAGAGTGTCAAATTCACTCTCTGAAAGAATTATCCCACTTGTAGACTAAAATATTAGTATTATAAGAAATATTATGAGATTGTTGTGATAAGATTTCTCTACACAACTATCTATAAGATTTACTGGTAAAAAGCCCTGCCAACATTTTCTAAAGAATAACCTCAATTTGTTAGATACAGCAGAATATGATATCATTTTCCTATCCAAGAAGTGACACTTCTTCCCGAACAAGTGCG
>MINK01174438.1:201-24089 GCA_001735545.1 Phormia regina
AAATGGAATCATAATAATGATTACGTACAAAAATGCTTATTGTAACCTGGAATCATATTTAACAATCATAGTATGTTGCTCTTAGTTTATGGTCACCAGAACCATATTTTTCTCTGCGTGTAGTTTAATTATTTTATTAAAGTTCTAAATGAAATAGAAATACTTCTAAATACTAATTAATAACTTTTAAATCTATTTAATATTAATTTAACTTAAAATGTCTTTAACACCTTTTAATTATTTTTTTTATTACATTTCTTTTAAAAGAATTATTAATTTTATTAATAAAGCTCCTTCTTTTTCATTTAGTTTTATAGTCACATAATTTAATTGTTTTTCCAATCAATAAAATTAATAGTTGTGTCAATTGTTTCAATTTCTTAGAATTTTAAATTGAAATAATTACAAATTAGCTTTTATAAATATTAAATACTTTGTAGATTTTTTAATACAAGTATTTATTTATTATTTTTCTTCTTCATATGCGTCCCATACGTTTTTGTTCTCTATAATTTATATTAAATTATTGTGGGTTTTTTTTTCAAAATTTTTATTTATTTTTCTTTTCTTAATAAATAAATGTGTTTATAGTGTAATGATTTTTTGTACGCTGTTTGCAGAAACTATTATTTAAATGTTGCAATTAAAATCATCATGAAAATACGCACAATTTGATAGGCATTTTTTTGTTAAATATATATTATTAAAGAGCGGGGTTAGTATAAATTTATAGAGGGGGTATTAATATATTTATTAAAATTAAATGAAAATATGATATTTTTTTGAATAAAAAAGTTCCTATATTTAAATGTAAATAATAAAAAGCGATATAAATACTTTGATTTATTTCGTTTTCGAAGGTCATTCACCAAATTATCCGGCACGCAGGACCAATAAAAGTTCCACTAAATGGTCGTGGCATGTTGTAGACATTTACGATGATGAGATTAACTTTTTTTTATTAAAATTAAATTGCAGTATAACATTTTATAAATGAGAAACTTTCTAATTTTAATTGTGTAAACAGTTAACAACGTAAAATACAATAAAAAAAGATTATATTTCGTTATTCGCCAGATTATCCGGCTCGAAGGACTAATTAAAATATCTCTACTGGGGGTAGTATGTTTCTAATTTTTAATGTAAATAGTTAAGAGCGTAAAACAAAATAAAAACATTATTATATTTCGTTATTCACCAGATTATCTGGCTCGAAGGACCAATAAAAATGGCAAGAAGAGGGGTTGGAATGTCCTACATTATGCTACAAACAACATAAAATTTTTACTGAAATTTAAGATTATATAAAGACTTAAACTTGAACCTAATTAGGATTTTATAAAGTTTTTAGATTGAAGTAATTGAAGCTCTTATATAGTCCTAAAGTTTCAAGACAATTTTATATAAATAGCTATTGAATTATCGCGCTCGAAGGACCAAATGCCAACAGAAATGTGGAAGAAATAAAATAAATTGTTTAATAATATTTAGCATTATATAAAGATCTATAATTGGACCTTATTAATACATTATAAAGTTTTGAGATTGAAGTTAATTTAAGTTATAAATTTAAAAACGATTTTTAAATATATAAAAAGTTTTATTGGAGCTTTTATAATGACTATAAGTTGCAACTATATTATTGTACTATAAATGTGGTATTTTGAGTTATCTGGTTCACAGGACCAAATGCCAAAAAACTCAAATGTGAAAGAAATAACACAAAGTTAATGAAACTTAAAATTATATAAAGATCTTTAATTGGATCTTATTAAGACTTTATAAAGTTTCCAAATTAAAGTTAATTGTAGCCATAAAAGAGTTATAAATTTGAAAACGATTTTTAAATATATCAAAAGTCTTATTGTAGCTTTTATAATGACTTTAAGTTGGAACTATATTTAAAGCTTTTGAAGTTCCTTTGGGTCATATAAAGATCTGCCATAAAACATAATTTCAGTCTATTTAGACACCAATTGTTGAAGTTAATTTGGCTCATATAATGATCTCGGATGGAGCATTATTTGCGACTATATAAACGCTTCAGATATAAACTAATACTGACTCTATTTAAAGACCTGTTAGGAAACATATTTTAGGTTATCTTAAAGTACTGAGATTTAAAATAAAGCGCTACTTTAGAAAATCTCAAAAATGATAAAATTATTATTGAATATAATTTGGCTCATATAAGGACCAACAATAATTAAACCATTTCAGAGCCTAAATTTAGACTTTAAATTAAAATTGAAATCTATGATTAAATATACTCTGAAACCATATAAAGACCTTCGATTAAAAAGTAATTAGAAGTGTAAAAAGATTTGTAACTGAACATAATCACGATCAGAAATAATAGATCATTTAAAACTGCATAACTTCTAAGTTTACTTTTAATTTGAATTTGTTTTAAATTAATTTAAGAATTTTTGAAACCTTTTTTGTGGGACCTTTTTCAATTGCTTTTAATTAATTAATGTTAGTCCTATAAAATGTAGCATTTTAAATACATATTTNNTTTATTGGAAGTATATAATGATGATAAATTGGTACTAAATAATAGATATTATTGAACATGAAGTAGACATTTTAACTTATCTGGCTCGCAGGACTAAATGCAGGTCCAGAAATATAAAATTTAATTTTAATTAAATTAAGATTATATAAGAGCCTATAGTTGAATTTGGACTTTATATAGTTTAACGATTCCAGTCAATTGAAGCCTTATAAAGTTGTAAGTTTGAAAACAATTTTGAAATACATATGAACAGATTTTATTGAAGCTATTTGATGACCACAAATTGGAACTAAATAATTAGATATTATAGAACATAAAGTAATCATTATGACTTATCCGGCTCGCAGGACCAAATGTAGGTATAATATTAAGAAATGTACAAAAGCTCAGCATTTGATTATAATTTTAGAAAATATCTAAGTGGTTAACTTGTAATATGTATTTTGAGACCTATTAATTCTAGCGATTTAACATTTATTAGTGATTAAATTATTTGGGAAAATATAGATTTAGGTGGAAATATTTTGAAATTATTTTAATGTTAAAAAATCCTAATTTAAATCGAAGTTAAAGGACTATATAAAAAACAAAAAATTAAGGTTATTTAGACCTTATAAACACCTGCGTTAGGTCATAATTTAGTACCATATAACGACTTTATATTAAAGGTTATATAGGACTCTATTTAAAACGCTGAAATATAATTAAAGTCATATAAAGATCTGAGATCAAACGTACTTTGGTACGTTATAGAATTTTAAAATTTATATTAATCTGGTCCGTAAAATATCTATGGTTTTGAACGTAATTTGGAATTATATAAATCATTAAGGTTAATGACATTTTAGGAGTACTTTTGAAGTTCCTTTGGGTCATATAAAGATCTGCCATAAAACATAATTTTGGTTTATTTTGACACCAACTGTTGAAGTTAATTTGGCTCATATAAAGATCTTGGATGGAGTATTATTTGCGACTATATAAACGCTTCAGATTTAAACTAATACCTGCTCTATTTAAAGACCTGTTAGGAAACATATTTTAGGTTATTTTAAAGTACTGAGATTTAAAATAAAGCGCTACTTTAGAAAATCTCAAAAATGATAAAATTATTATTGAATATAATTTTAAAACTATATAAATTTGTTATTGAATATAATTTGGGTCATATAAGGACCAACAATTAAACCAATTGAGTGCCTAACTTAATTAAACTTAATTTGGGTTTATTTGAAGACAAAAAACTACGATGAAAAGATCTGTAACTGAACTGATTACTTTTTATTTGAATTTGTTTTAATTGAATTTAATTTAAGAATTTATGAAAACCTGTGAGGCCTTTTTTAATTGCTTTTAATTAATTAATGTTAGTCCTATAAAATGTAGCATTTTAAATACATATTTCTATTGATTTTTAATAATTAAAATTTTAAAGATTTAAATATTTTTTTTTACCCAAACAAATCAAACATTTAAAAAATTATTTTTATTTTAATACAAAAGACTTTTTGGCATTCATTTAAAATACTTTTAAAAACTTGATATAATTTTTTATTAATTAAATTTATTTACTTTTTTTTATTTCTTTGCAGGTAATTTTAAAATTTTATCACCTTAAAAATCCAGTCTAAGGAAATTCCCCTAGAAAGTAAATGACTAGATTTAAGTAAATCTAAATAATGGTATGAATATTATTAAATAAATAAGAAAAAACTGATAAAAAGGCAACTAAAATGTTAAAAGAAACTTAAAAAACCATATAAAACACTAACACCCCCCTTTGAAATTTAATACCACGCCTTTGACTTTAAATATATATATTTTCCACCAAACATATAATCACAATCAATTTAATAGAATGCAAAACAAAACAAAAAAAACTGTGTTAGAATGACAAATCATGGTATTCATTTTACACAATATTTGCACTCTAACCGTGTCTGTCCATCTGTCCGTCCGTCCAGCAACCATACTTCTATTTTACATTTGTATAATTGTATTGTAAATAAAAAAAAATTACAGAACAACTGAAGGCAAAATAGTAGAAGAAGAAGAAAAAAAAAACGCACTCAAAACACTTGTACGAATAGTTTATAATAAATAGTTTTAGTTTTTTTTTTTTCTTTATATTCCCCCACTTATGATATTTAACATGCCGCATCACGTCCTCCCTTCTTGTGAAATTTATATCTTTCTATCTAATGTATAATATTCCTTGTAAATGTGTGTGCATAAGTAATTTATATTGGGTCTAAATTATACAAATACACACAAACATACATATATACAATGAGAAAGCTATAATGTAAATGAATATTAAGACTAGAAGAAGAAATGTAAAATAATGTTATAATTAAAATTAATTTTTAAAAATAATCATAATATGGTTAATATAACTAAAATATTGTTATTACAACAAAACATTTTTTTGTTGGTTTTTAAAATTTATTTAGAATTGTTTAGAAATGAATAAAAATTTATTTAAAACTTCCTTTATTGATTAAAAGAAATCTCTGTCTGGTGGTATGAAATTATTAAATGTGAAAATTCATTAAGATAAGCATTTTAAATATTTTTGATATGATAAACAAATTATCATTACTTCTCAAGTGTTTTGCTAAATTATGAATGAAATTAAATTGATAAACTTATTTTGTTTAATTCATATTTGAAAGGAATTTCTTTACTACTAAAAAATTCCCATAATAATTTATAATTTATTTAATGAAATTTTCTTTAAAAATAATAAATTTAATTGAACATAATAAAATAATAATTAACTATTTAAAAAATAAAAAAAGAAAATAAAAACTTTGATTCTTTAACAATAATTTAAAAATTCATCTTTACATTCCTTTAAATCACTTCCCTTAACAAACGTCACGCATCTCATATAAACGCATAAGTAAATGCGTGAGTGCAATAAGTTTTTTTTTAAAAAAGCAACAATAATAGCAACTACAAAACATTTATTTATTTTAGTAAGCAAGAAAAAAAAAATAAACGAATAAAAAAACTAGCAAATTAAATTCACAATCAGAATAGTTCTTTATAGTTGAAAATGTGTGCCACTGGGCGTAGGTGTTAACAGTTTGTTTTTGTTATTATTACAATTGCTGCAATTATTTGTTGCAGTTGTTTGTTATTCTTTTACAAAAATAGTTTCAGTTTTTTTGTTTTTTTCTCTAAATACGTGCAAATTTTTTTGGATTTATATCTGTTTATTTGTTTATTTTAGCTTGTCTTATATAATCTAAAGTGTTTATAGAAAAAAATGGGATTTTTTTTTTTTTTTTATAAAATCATTTATGCGTTAAATTTGTTTTCCCAAAAGGGTGAGGCAACAAATGAGATGAATATATATAAAGAAACGTTTGATCTTAATTGAAGTCCCCTTAAAGATTTATGATTGATTTTAATTTGATTCCATTAGAGAAACTCAAAAAAATAATACTACTGATCGTAAGAAAGTCGTTACGAAGATCTACAATTGATGGTAGTTTTGGAAATATATATAAACGATCAAAATTAATTAGGAGCCGCCATTGATCACAATTTAGGCTTATATATGTTTAAATCTCACAAACAAAAAAATTATGATTAATCATAATATTAGAGAGAGAAAAAAGTAATTTGAAGGACTATATAATGTTTTAAAGCAAAAACTATAGTCTATAGTACAGACTATATAATAGCATACAGTATAAATTATAAAATGGTCTAAAACATATTTTATAGTCTATAGTGTGGACTATTTTATAGTCTATACTTTAGACTATTTTATAGTCTATAGTGTGGACTATTTTATTATCTATATTATAGACTATTTTATTATCTATAATATAGACTATTTGATAGTCTATAGTATAGACTATTTGATAGTCTATAGTATAGGCTATTTGAAAGTCTATAGTATAGGCTATTTGATAGTCTATAGTATAGACTATTTTATAGTCTATAGTGTAATCTATCTTATAGTCTATACTAGAGATTATCTTATAGAGATTATCTATAGACTGTCTTATAGTCTATACTATAGACTATTTTATAATCTATAGTCTAGAGTATTTTAAGGTCTATAGTCTTGAGTATTTTAAGGTCTATAGCCTAGACTATTTTAACGTCTATAGTCTAAAATATTTAAGGTCTATAGTCTAGACTATTTTACGGTATATGGTATATTTTATAGTCCACAGTATAGAATATTTTATAGTCTATACTATAGACTATTTTATAGTCTATACTATAGACTATTTTATATCTATAGTCTAGTGTAGTTTAAGGGTCTTGTTAGACTATTTAAGGTCTATAGCTAGGCTATTTTAAGGTCTTAGTCTAACTATTTAAGGTCTATCGTCTAGACTATTACGGTATATGATATTAATTTCTTCGTCAGTATAGGATATTTTATAGTCTAATTACTAGACTTATTTATTATACTATATAGCTTTATTTTGTTAGTCTCTATCGACTATTTTTTAGTCTTATACTATAGAATTCTCATAATCTATATTATAGACTATTTTATTATCTATAGTCTATGTAGGTTTAAGGTCTATAGCTAAGACTATTTTTATGGTCTATAGTCTAGCTGTATTTACGTCATATAGCCTAGACTAATTTTAAGGTCTATAGTCTAGGACTTCTTACGTCTACTGGTATATTTATAATCTATAGCTTATAGATATTTTAATAGTCATATAGTTAGCTATTTATAACTATACTATAGACCATTTTATAGTCTTACTTTTTATAGGCTATTTTAATAGTCTTTTACCTGACTATTTATAGTCTGTTGATAGATATTTTATTAGTACTATACATATAGACCATTTGTCTAGAACTATTTAGACCATTTTATAGTCTATACTTACTAGTTTAATAGCCTATAGTATAGACTATTTTATTGTCTGTTAGTATAGGACATTTTATAGGCAGTAGTTTAGATATTTTATAGGCAGTAGTTTAGACCATTTTTATTTTTATAGTCTAAACTTTTGATAGTTTTAAACTGCTCTTTGTAGACTATAAATATTCTATTTCATATTTTGTCCCTTTTATTTCTCTCTCCTCTATTTTTTATATACTATATACCTTTAATTTTTAGCAAACTTTAACCTAAATCCTCTTCGTTACTTTCTAAAATGAAATGTTATTAGTTGTTGCTTTGCATTACAGTTGTTCTTATTATATAAGATTTTTTTTTTTTTTTTTTTCAAAATACATTTAATTGTTTGCGTTTGATTTGCAGTCTGCACTGCAGCAGTTTTTTTTTACGCATTAAAAGTATGTAATTAAGCATTAATTACAAAATTAATTTTATTGCTGTATGTTGTCTGTTTAGTGTTGTTGCAGTGTGTCAGTTTTCACTTAAATTATAATTTTATTACAATGTTATGCTGAGGATGGGACACACAACACGACTGCGATTACACCAAACTTTAATTTGATCAGTGAAAAAAGATAAAAAACACAAAATTTAGTTAAAGAACTATGCCTTAAAATGCGAATTGCTTTGTAATATATCATCACCCTTTTCAATTAGTTTAATTAAATAGCACATATTTAATTTGCTTTAATTAATTTGTTAAAGAAATAGATAAAATAGTTTCTAGAAAGAAATGTTTCTATTCCTTATTGCTTTGCTAACATTTAGCCTGAATTTTTCTATTATTTTACTCCTGGCTATTATATTGGAAAAACATCAAATCAATTTGTTTACCTTAGCACATGATTCAAAAGGAAATAATGTATATAAAAAACAAATCATTATGAATATAAAACATTTATATGACACCTTTTTGCAAATACAGAAAAAAAATATTAATAAAAGAAAATTGTAAATCAAGGGGAAACCTTAGTTGCACTCAGTCTCCTTATTTTTTTTCTACAAAACTCGCTTAACAACCAATCAACTAAGGAAAAAAAATCTGTTTAATTCAATTTGTTTATTATTTTCATTTCTTATCTTTTTTCATTTCATATTTTCATTTGTTGTGTTTTAGTTTGTCGTTGTTATACTCCTATTCTATTTTTTTTATTTTTCATTGTAATTGAAACATAATAAATTGAACATCTAAACTCGTTAAATTATGTTCAATTATGACTGATATTGCTCAGTAATTTGGTTAACTATGACACTGGCCTAACATATACTAAACATTGTACCCTTATATATTATATATGCTACCCCTCTTCTTCCCAATTTAACTTCTCTCCACACTTCTTGCAAGAATTTCATAAATAATGAATACCATTTTTTTTTCTAATGTTTAAAAAACATATATGACAATGTTTCGACGTAAGGTATGTTTCACTAGTGTGACCTTCCCAATGAATGTGTAAGTTATGATGTATAATAAAATTTACATGTCTATACTGTAAACAATTTCCATGTAAATTTAATGATACCTACTAAGACTATGGTACATCGCCTACAATGAAACCACTCACTTACTCATTTACTCACTAAGTCATAAAATATACATATTTATTTTTATTATTTTTCGGTTTAGTTATATATTCTCCTTTAATTGTAGTGTGGGTTTTTTAAGGATTCTCTTAGTTTGTTTCATTCTTTATTGTGGTTGTAGAGATTCTTGTTAATTTGTCATTTTTGTTTTTTTGTAAGAATTAGGACTATTAGTACAGACTAGTAGAATGATGTATAGACACATATATAATAGACTATATACGGACTATTGTACAGGAAATGTGAATAGTACAGACTATTACGAATAGACCATAGTATAGACTATGAATGATCTGTAGCCAGGAATATAGATAGATTAGTATATATAAAGCCCATTTTTTGCCTTAGCTATAGTTTAGACAATCGGAATAGCCTACAGTTGAGACTACTGAACAGTTGCTATAGTATTAGACTATAGAATACCTTAATATGATAAGTAGTCTACAGTTTAGACTATGTATGGCTCTGTTTGTATACATATAGAATGTCTGTAGTTCGACTATACATGTTTATAGTTTAGGCTACAGATATAGTCTATAGTTTAAACTATATAGAATAGCTATAAGTTTAGACTATAGCCATGGTTCTATAGTTAGCTATAGCATGGTCTATAGTATACACATACTAGAACACCTAGTTCATATTTTCTATCATATTCATCTATAGTTAGACACAATATACTGATGTTTAATGTAGCAGATACAAATAGTTACCAGTTTAGGACTATAGAAAGCCTATTAGTTAGGCTATATAATTGTTTCTTGCCTTAGTATGAAATAGTCAGTATAATTTAGACGTATTAGAATTAGTTATGCTTAAGCTAGTAGGATAGTCTATTTGCCATAGAGTAGTCTATAATTTAGCTACGAGTCGTATATTATTTAGACTGATTAGAAGTTTGAAACCANNNTGGAATAGTCTATAGTTTAGGCTATAGAATTATCTATAGTTTAGACTATATAATGTAGAATAGTCTATAATTTCGACTTTAAATATATATAGGTTATAGTTTAGACTATAGGATAGTTTATAGTTTAGACTATAGCATAGTCTATAGTTTAGACTATACCATGGTCTATTGTTTACAACATAATATCTAGTCTTCAATTTAGATTATAGCATGTTCTACAGTATAGACTATAGCATAGTGTATAGTTTAGCCTTTAGACTATAGAAAAGTTTATAGTTTAGACTATAGAATAATCTATAATTTTGACTATAGAACAGTCTATAGTTTAGACTATACCATGGTCTATTGTTTACAATATAATATCTAGTCTTGAATTTAGATTATAGCATGTTCTACAGTATAGACGATAGCATAGTTTATAGTTTAGCCTTTAGACTATAGAATAGTTTATAGTTTAGACTATAGAATAGCCTATAGTTAAGACTGTAGAATAGTCTATAGTTTAGACTATAGAATGGTCATTAGTTTGGAATACAGAACAGTCCATAGTTTAGACTATAGAACAGTCAATAGTTTAGACTATAGAATAGTCTATTGTTTAGACTATAAAACAGCCTACAGTTTAGACTATAGAGTTTAAACAATAGAATAGTCTATAGTTTAGACTATAAGAGAGTCTATAGTTTAGATTATAGAAATGTCTATAGTTTTGACTATATAAAGTATATAGTTAAGACTGTAGAATATTCTATAGTTGAGACTATAGAATTGTCTGTAGCTTAGACTATATAATAGTCTATAGATTAGACTATAGAATAGTCTATAGATTATACTATAATAGTCTATAGATTAGACTATAGAATAGTCTATAGTTTAGGACATAAAAGAGTCTATAGTTTAGGCTATAGAATAGTTTGTAGTTAAGAATAGTTTATAATTAATACTATAGAATAATTTGTAGTATTTATTATATAATAGTTTATATATTATTTGATAGTTTATACTTTAAAACAGCATCCAGGTTATAAAACTGTTTGTAGTCCACACTATAGAATAGTCTATACGATAGAGTATAGAATAATGTATAGTTCACACTATGAAATAGTCTGTGTATGTATGAGGATGTAGTCCATATTGTATAGTATTCTATAGTCCAGTATATAGATCATCGAAATCTACAAACTCTCTTTATTGTCATAACTCTTCTAGTTGATTCAAAATCACTGAAAATTAAAATGTGAAATTTGTGTTTATTTCAACGTGATAAATATTAAACACAACTTCAACTGCTACAACAGACACGCAAAATTCCCAGGAAAAAAACTTTTCAGTTTTCCCTAGAAAATCTCTAAAAAAGAAAAGAAAAAACTTAAATAAACTTTTCAACTTTTAAATGGCAAAACATTTTCAAAACACACACTTTGTAATTCCAATTAGTAACTATAAGCTAAGAGACACTGGCATTAAAATTATTTAACAATTTTAATTTTTGTTACTTAATTAAAATTCATATTTTTTTTTATTTAATCCTTTTAAAGAAAGAAAAAAATATAAAAATATAAATCAATTTTAATACACAGGTGTTGATAACTGACCAATCATTCAAATGCTTTTAATAACAATTAAAAGGGCAATAAATTGTAAATATATAAATTAAAAATATATTTATATAAAAAAAAAGAAATAAAAAAATAAATGGAATAAAAAATATCAATGAATTTTACAGCCATAAAGTGTTATGTTTGTTATTATTATTACTTTTTTTTATAAAGTATTAATAATATTGCTAAATAAAATAAATGAAAAATCATATTAAAATCATGTCTCTGTCATATATGTATGATGCTTTATAAAGAATTTGTTAGCACATGATGATGTTCTTGTTTTTTATTATTATTTTTATTAAAAATATATGTATTTAAAGCAATAAATAATATTTTCTCTCTAGGCTAAAGATTAAAGTGGGTTGGAAAGGTGCTATAGTTTAATAAAAAAAAACTACGGTTGCTGTTACTTGTAAAAAGTAATTTGTATAAAAAATAATTTAATTAGAATAAAAACAAAACGGAAACAGCTACAGATTACATGCAATGGAATGTTATGGGAAAAAAATTATTCGATTTTCTTTTTTTTTTTTTTTTTTTTNNTTTTTTTTTTTTTTTTTTTTTTTTTTTTTTTTTGCAGTTGGTAGCAAAGCAGAAATAAAAGGGGAGACATTACTTTTACAAGCTTGAAGATATTTTTTATTAAACATTTTTTTCCTGCCTTCAGTTAACACAAACCACAGATTTTAATTGATTTTTTTTATTTACTAAAAATTTTACTCAAGAAATTTTTTATTTTAAGTTGAAAATGTTTTATTTCAATTGAATTTTTTAAATATATTTACACATGTTTACATTTGTTTAAAATTTAATTTTTTTTTTTTTGCCAAATATTTNATTTTCATTTAATTTTTATATAAAAATAAACATCAATTTAGAAAAAAAANATATCTATGTTTAAACATTTATGATAAAATATTTATGCCATATGTTAACATAATATTGTAATTATAAACATAATGAAGTCAATAACCTGCAAATAACCTTAAAGTATTTTTGCTCTTTTTTTGTTGTTTTATGTAACAATCAATTAAGAATAATAGTTTTTTTTCTTCTAACAACAACTACACTTAACAAAAACAAACACGAGTATATATTTTTTAAGTAAACAGAGAAAACTTTGATCACATTAAAGTAATATTTAAAAATAAACAAAAAAAACTTAATATATTAAATACTTTTTACCTTGTAAGTAAAGTTTACATATATAGACATAATGTAAATATGTATTTACCTACTCCCCTGTATATAAATAATATTAATGTATTGCTATGTAAACTATTTTACAACAAGTGTAAACGTGTTGTTGTATATTTTTCTCATCTATTTTTTTTTGTCTTACACTTAAAAGTTTATTGAACTTTTCGTTTGGCGATAATGAACACTAAAAACGTAAATAAGTTTAAAAACAACAACAACAATAACGGCAACAGCAACAGCAAAAGCACAAATAAAATATCGTCTATTATAAATTGTTAAATAAATAGAATAAAATATTATTACAACAACAACAACAGCAGCAGCTATAAGTTTTACACACATCATTCAATTCATCCATCACACATGTACGCAAATAAATACTTACGCCAACATGTAAAAAACAATAACAACAACAACAAAAATAATAATAATAAAAAGTCTAAAATTCTAATAGAGAACATTTGTTTGTTTAGCAAAGAATAGAAGAGAACTGGAACTTAAAGGGAGAGGGTTTTTGAATATTTTTGGAAAATGTTAACCGAAAAAAAAGTACATCATTTAAAAATGGAATTTTTGGTATAAATTTCTAAGAAAAAAAAAATTAAATAAATAATTAAATGGTTAAATGATCATAGTAATGATCATCATAATAATGATATAATTCAAAAGAAAATCAATATTATTAAGTAAATATTTAAAATAACCAAGAAAACGTGAACTTTGGACCGTATAAGGAAAAAATGGTGAACATTTTTTTTTTTTTTAGCTGAAAACTATAATATAGTCAAGCTTACCATACTTCTGACTACACCATATTATGGTGCAAACAATAATTCGCAATATAGTTTAGTATGTTGATGAGACTATAGTCCAAAATATAGATTAAAGTACAGTCTAAACTAAAAGTTAATAACCAGTGTAGATTGCAGATTAAACTATAAGCGATAATTATACTAAATTATAGTTTACACTACAGACTATAATATGGGCAAGCATCCTCGGGGAAGGAAAAAAGGAAATTTGCCTCCCCAAATTAAAAACGCTTAATGAAAATTCTGTACTAAATCATACAATTTAAGGAAATAGTTAAAAAAAAACATTCCTTCCCCAAAAGCTTGAGCTGGATCCGCGCCTGCTATAACATAATTGCTACTATAATCAGACTAGAATCTGGCTCAAGCTACAGACTAGACAGTAATTCAGATTATGGTCTATAAAATAGTTTATAGCCGAGACTTTATGGTTAGGACTATAAAATAGTTTATAGTCTAAAGTTTAAAAATGATATAGTCAAGACCATAAGTAGTCAAGACTTTAACATGATCGGGACTATAAAATAGTTTATAGTCAACACTATAAAATAGTTTATAGTTTATATATAAAACAGTTTATAGAATATAAAATTGTTTAAAGTCGCGTATATAAAATTGTTTATAGTCGATAATAGTCGAAACTATAATATATAACATAGTTTATAGTCAAGAACATAAAATAGTTTATAGTCCAAACTATCATATGCTCGAGACTATAATTTAGTTTATAGAGGCTGTAATATAGTTTATAGTTGGGACTATAATATAGTTTATAGTCGAGTCTATAAAATAATTAATAGTCGAGACTATAAAATAATTTATAGTCAAGACTGTAAAAAAGTTTATAGTTAAGACTGTAAAATAGGTTATAGTGAAGACTGTAAAATAGTTTATAGTCAAAAGTACAGAATAGTTTATAGTGGAGACTATTGAGTAGCTTATAGTCCAGACTATAAAATAGCTTATAGTCCAAGCTATAGAATAGCTTAAAGTGCAGACTATAGAATAGCTTATAGTCCAGGCTATAGAATAGCGTATAGCCCAGACTAAAGAATAGTTTAAAGTTTAGGCTATCGATAGCTTAATAGCTTAAATTGCAGACTATAGAATAGCTTATAGTCCAGACTATAGAATAGCTTATAGTCCAGACTATAGAATAGCTTATAGTCCAGGCTATAGAATAGCTTATAGTCCAGGCTATATATATTATAGTCAAAAGTACAGAATAGTTTATAGTGGAGACTATTGAGTAGCTTATAGTTCAGACTATAAAATAGCTTATAGTCTAAGCTATAGAATAGCTTAAAGTGTAGACTATAGAATAGCTTATAGTCCAGGCTATAGAATAGCTTAAAGTGCAGACTATAGAATAGCTTATAGTACAGGCTATAGAATAGCGTATAGCCCAGACTAAAGAATAGTTTAAAGTTTAGGCTATCGAATAGCTTAAATTGCAGACTATAGAATATCTTATAGTCCAGACTATAGAATAGCTTATAGTCCAAACTATAGAATAGCTTAAAGTTCAGGCTATAGAATAGCTTAAAGTGCAGACTATAGAATTGCTTATAGTCCAGGCTATAGAATAGTTTATTGCAGGCTATAGCTTAATAGCTTAAAGTCCAGCCTTACAAAAGCTTATGTTGTAGACTATAGCATAATATATAGTTTAGACTACAGAAAAACATACAGTCTAGATCATAGCATAACATATAATCTAGATCATAGCATAACATATAGTCGGGTCTATTTTTTTTGTAAAAGTAGTACCAAAAATCTTGCTCATATTTTATGGTGTTCTTTTTTTTTTTTTTAATAAACGATAAGAACATTTCGGTTGATTTTTACAAAAGTTGAAGGTCATTTCTGACATAGACTCATATGATTTCATGATTATTATTGTTGTTATAGTTTTTTTGTTTTTTAATAAAACGTGTGTTTTTTTTTTTGCCGTAATGTTTGTTGTAGTTATATGTATATAGATAGATAGATGGTATATGGTGGGGGTGTTTACATAAATAGTTTAGTACTTTGTTTTTGATCAGTGGTGGGGTGTGGGCATAGCAACTAAAATTTTCTATACATTAAGTTTAAATAGTTTTTGTTCTTTTTTTTAATTTCAAACGAAATGTTTGTTTACATTGTAAATATCACATGCGTAAATAGTTTTATTTATTTTATTTATTTATTTTTTACTTTTAATCATCATACCTTTGGAACAATATATTTTTTCCATAGATTATGTAACGTTATTAGAATGTAGAATTTAAATTAGAATAGAAAAAGAAGAAAAATAAAATCATGTGAGAATTAAAAAATCGTGACGATGAAAAAAATAATTATAATAAAAAAAAAATTTTCAAAGTAGTACAGTAAAATTTTGTGTAAACTTATGGTTTGTTTTTTGATACATTTTTGATATATTTGTATTTTGTATTATTTGTAAAATTAAAAGAATTTATTTAATTTATTTTAGCAATAATTTACTTTGTGGCTAGAAATATTGTTTAATTTGAATAAATAATAACTTAGGAAGTAGCTAAATTTAAATAAAAGAATTAAATTAAATGTTTTTATTTAATTAATTGTATATCTTGGTTAGCAACTATTTTATTTTTTTTTAAATTAGAAATTACAAGTTATGGTGGCTAGAAATGATGCAATTTTTATCATAATTTGTTATGGGATTGACACCATATTGTTTAATTAAATTTTGTTTTTGTTTACTAACTGCATTTTGCCGGTTGTTGTTATTGTTTATTTACTGCATTTCTTATTTATTCGCTCTCAATCTCACTCTTTCATGCATTTACTTACTCATTTTAATGATTTACTCATTTCAATCGATCAAAACAAACAATCAAATATATAAACACATACACACACACACTTATATATAAACGTTTAAATTGCAGGCATGTGTTTAGTTTATATTTGAATATTGTATTTTTTTTTTTTTTACTTTCGCTTTCATTTTAGAATTGAAAGTGAAATTATTTTTTTGTTTTGAAATAAAATTTATTTTCTTGATTCTGTTGATGTTTGCTGTTCATTGCATGAATTAATTTTAATTAATTTATTTATTTATTTACTTACAATGTATTTTTAGTATTTATTATTATTTTTATTTTTTGGTTTAGAATTTTTTCTTTTGCAGATAATAATTTCTTCTACTACTGCTTACGTAAATTATTTTATATTTTGTATGTCAAAATAAAACAAAAATAAAAAAACAACAACAACAATAAAATTTTTGTTATTTTAAATTTGTTTTTATTACGTTGTTGCGCAATTCCTTAGAAATTATCATTTCAAATTTAAAGAAAAAAAAAAACAAAAGTTGTTTTATTGTTGTTTTTTTATTATTAAATATATTTATAATTATTTTTTATAATTTTTTTGTTAAATTTTTATAATAAATTTACATTGTCAGCTTTGAAATATTTAATCATTTGTTTTGTTTTTTTTTTCTTTTTTTTCTTTATTCCGCTGATAAGATTTATCGCTTTATCTCTCTATCTTTATGCTCATTTATAGGCTCGTCACTTTTACTAGAGAGTAAAAGTGTTTTTTTTTTTTTGTATATTTTGTCAAGTCTATTATAACGTCAAATTTTGTATATATGTATGTGAGCTGCTGATTTGACCTTCATAGTTGGAACTTTTTCATTGACATTGAAATTTCATTAACATGAAGAGATGATGATAATATGTTGACAATTCTCTCTTAGGCCTATTTACATACTTTTTGCAAGAGAACTAACAAAATTTTAAATTAAAACTATATTTTCGTTTAAATAATAACGGGACTGAATTGAAATCAAATAAGAATGTTATTGTTCTGAAAATCATAGTTAAGTCTATAATTGGGAATTTAATGTAATTAATGTCTGGGCTATAGAATAGATCGACATTAGTTTGAATTATAGTCTATATTATATTCTACAGTCTGGACTATAGTGTATAGTCTGGACTATACTCTATAGTCTGGACTATACTCCATAGTCTGGACTATACTCTATAGTCTGTACTATAGTCTATGGTCTTGACTAAAGTCTATGGTCTATACTAAAGTCTATAGTCTGGACTATACTGTATAGTCTGGACTATACTGTCTATAGTATGTGCTATAGTCTACGGTCTAGACTAAAGTCTATAGTCTGGACTATAGTCTATGGTCTAGACTAAAGTCTGGACTATAGTGTATAGTCTGGACTATAGTGTATAGTCTGGACTATACTTTATAGTCTGGGCTATAGTATATAGTCTAACCTGTAGTCTATAATCTGGCCTATAATCTGGACTATAGTCTATAGTCTGAAATATAGTCGTGTCTATAATCTGGACTATTGTCGAGTATATAGTGTGGACTATTGAGTAGTTTATAGACTGAACAATAGTCTAGTCTATAATCTAGTCTATAGTCTGAACTGGACTGAATTATAGTCTTTAGTCTGGACTATAATATGACCCATAATCTGGATTATTATATAGTATATTATATGGTCTATAGTATGGACTATAATATAGTCCATATTCTGAACTAAATTAAACTCCATAGTTTGGACAATAATATAGTCCATAGTCTGGACTATAATATAGTCCATAGTCTGAACTATAATATAGTCCATAGTCTGAGTCTGAATATTACAATAATAATAATAATAATAATAATAATAATAATAATAATAATAATAATAATAATATAATTTCTAGAAAAAATTCCCTTCGCATTTCCCAGTTATCATAAATAAACCCATTTTTCCTTATCTCTTTTATAATTTAGGTACTAAAATAAAAAATATGTTTGTTTAAGTACCCAAATAGTATCATAAAATTGTTGCTATTACTCTAATAACAACAATTCATATCATGTAATTTTTTTTTAGTTTATTTTACAAAACCCCACCATTAACAACAATTTTATTGCAAAATTTTTTGTTTCTCTTATCAGAACACTTTCCTTTTTCAATTTAGTACTTAACAGCGAGAGTGTATACGTGCAAATGTACCTCTACAAAAACAAATATTATAAAACGATAGTGCAAAAAATCATAATGTTAAATTGTATATAAAAAAATAATAATATTATTATTGTATATAAAATAGAAAAAAAAAATTATAAAATTCTTATCACAAAACAGGGAACAAAGATTAAAAGTACTTAGAATTTTTGTTGTTGTTGTCGTAGTAAATAATAATATTTACTTGAGTGTGTAACGGGTATTTAGCACAAAGTTCTTTAAATAATAATAACAATAAAAAAATAAAATGAAACAAAAAGTAAATATAAAATGATTACAAATTTAAAGAACATTAAATAAAATTAAATCTAAATGAAACGTGTGCAAGTGATTTATGAATTAAAAATATTTTTATTTTATTTTAAATAAATTTGCAAGAAAGAGATAAAACATATTACAGGAAAGTGTGTAAAATTGTTTTTAAACAGGATTACTATTACTCTTTATCCCTTTTTAATTTAAACTTTTATTTAAAGTTCAAAAAGTATGGCAACTTTATGTTAACAGTCATTGTAAAAATGTTCAATTTTTAAATTTTTCTTCACTTAGTAAATGAGAGTATTAGTTTTTCAAACATATTAATAATAATAATAATGATGAGCTTTATAAACCAGAGAGAACTTTGCTCTATATTCATACAAAAACAACAACAAAAGCTTAATAATAAATAAACAAACACTTATATAAATTCCCATATAGTGATCGAGAGTGAAAAATAACAATAAACATATGGCAATAATTTGTGGGAGGGTTGGAAGGGTGGTAACGGTTTGCTTATTTAGTGATGTATTGTGGGGTTGATGTGGTGGTAGTGGTGATGGCATGTGTGGCGCTTGTAATAATACAAATTGTATTTGCAAAAAAATAAATTGTTATACAAATTATATGATTTTTTTTTTTTGGTTTTTGTAGTTGTTGTTTAGAAAATCAAAACATTTTTAATAGTAATTGGTGTTAATGTATAGGTGAATGAGCTATAAATTTTTTATTATAAAAATTTCGTTATTTTATTTTTTTTGCTTTGAATACATACATATGGTTTATTACATAAACTTTTGTGTTAGAAGAGAAAAAAAAAATTAGCAAATGAAAAAAAAAATAATAATAAAATATTTAAATATTTTTTGTTGCTTTTTATAAATTTAACTAATTGTTAATTTTGTTAGTGTATGAGTGTGTAAATTTGTTAACTAGATCACGAGTTAAAAAAAAGATTCACAAATTTATTTAGTTTCTTTTAAAAACTTTATAATTTTTTTTTTTTTTTGTAATTTTATTGAAAAATAATTAAAAAATTATACTGAAATTTGTTTAAAGATTCTTTATTTTTTTTAATATTATTTATGTCAAATTTATTTTGTAAAACTATATATATTTTTTAATTTCTACAAAATATAAAAACTTTCAGAGTTGGAAGAACGGCATTTTTGTTATTTGTTCGTAACATAACTTTTATCTGCGAATTTAACCCTAATTTTTAAAATGAATTTTAATTTTTAAAAATTTTCAAAGATCCATCAATAATTATTTATGTAAAAATAAAAATAAGTATAATTTAAGAATTAACCAGAAACGAATTAATCGAATTTATGTCGTGTCTGTAAAGTGATAAAAAGCACTTTCACGACTAAGAGTAAGCTTTTTTTACATATACAATCACCTCAAATTGTAACTTTTGTGCTCACTCAACACTTTTTTGTTAACAATGAGTTGGTTAAAAATGTTTGCTATAATCTTTTTAAATTTTTGTAATTTTATTGTTTAAAATAATAAATATTATGTATATAAAGTGGATCGTAGTAAATAATGATAATAGATAATTTTTAAAATTTTTCTAAAAAAATTTTCATAAAAAAGTATTGAAAAGTTTTCTAGCAAATGAAATTCTCATGAGAAAAATTTTTTATATTTTTTTCCATAACCGGGGAAAAATTACGATTTTTTTGACACTCATTTCGATTAAAAAATCACAAAATTTTTTGGACCAAAATGTATAATGCCCATGATTTTTCAATCGCTGATGGGGATTTGGAAATCAATTTTAAATAATTTGTTCGTATTAAGTTAATTTTTACCCATATTTTGAGGGGCCTTCATACATTGAAAGGTTTTCTTCGGAACACTGTAATATATATACACACAACGAACTTTTCTTTTTTTTAACCACATAAGTGTAATCCTAAATTAGCGATCTCCCTGACAAATACAAATAATAAATAAAGAAACTCAAATTAAAAATGTAAAGAAATCAAAATTAATCTTAAAAGTAAATTTTATTTTTTAAATAATAAAAACGAAGAAGAACTTAAAATTTTGTTCCAAATTCTTCGGCTGTTTCCTTACCTTGATTTTTTTTTATAAAACAGATAAAAATATTATTATAACTTTTTTACCCGTTTAACTGTTTTCTTGTTTTAATTTTTTATCATATAAAAAGTGACTCAAATAAAAAGAAGCAAATTTAATCATAAAAATGAATGTTTTAATAGTTACGAATAATATCTATAAAAGTGAAGAAGAACTTAAAATTGAGTTCGAAATTTGAACTTTTCGCACCTTGATTTTTTATAAAAAAGATAAAAACATATATTATAATTTTGTTTAACCATTTAACTGTTTTTAATATTTTTCTATTATCCAATGAATTATTTTCAAATATTTTTATTTACAAAAAGTCAAGGCCAAAATTGTCAAATGAAATTTTTAAAGTCACATAACTTTGGCAACATCAATTTACTTAATTAAAAAATATAATAATATTTATCATTTGATAAAATTTTTATATTTTCCCACTGGAGGTACTCAACTTTTATCCACTATAGCATCGTCTATGATTCAGTTACACCCACTCAAAGAAAAATCCATAACATAGGTGTTGAAAACGATACCATTTAGTATCAAAATAAACTCCTATTACAGTTCAAAGTCTAATTCACCTCCTTCACAATTCAATCTCTCTATATAGGAGTTTTAATTATCATGCATTTTTTTTTCTTAACATTTTATTAACAACTATTTTATGGTTATTATTATTATTTTCTCCATTAAATTTAATAACATTTTTTTTTAACAAATGTTATTGTAAATCATTTGTAGAGCATGTTACTTTTATTATTTAATAAATGTTAATTGTTGTTGCTACTTTTATTTTTATTTTATTTATTTATTTTTTTTAAATTTCTAGTGCTTTATTTATTTATATGTTTGTTGTTAGACAAGTGTATGTATTTATATGTATGTAGATGTTTGAGGAGATATATACTATGTATGTGTAAGTTTGTTGTTTTTCTTTTTTTTTCTTAGTAAATCAGCGCGTGTGAGTTGTGTGTTTGTATGTTTCTTTAAATTTGATAATTTTTCCTCAAGGTCACTTTTATTTTGATAATTTTTTTTCTCTTCTTCTCTTTGACATTTAGTTTGTCTTTTTAATGATTGCTGCTGTTTGTTTTGTTGTTGTTGTTTTATATTGAATTACATACCTACTTTGAAGGTAATTAAAACAAAGTTTTGAGATTTAGTTTAAGGTTTTCTTTTGCAGGAATTCTATGAAAATGTAATAGAAATTATAAAAATCGTATAATATTTTTGTTATAATTAAATATTTATTTATAGAAAATTCATTTTAATTGCGAAGGTTTGTGAACAGATCAGGTTTATGATTTGGATATAAAAGATTATTTCAGATTCGATGAAATAGAAACATTTTTAGGAATTAAATTAAAGTAATTGAATGTGCAAAGTAACACAATGAATACATTTTAGTATATTTATGAATAATATAAAATTAAAAAAATATATATATTTTAAATTAAAACAAAAATAATAAAATCTTTCTTACTTTTGTAATATTTCTAAAATTATCTTTTGAGTTTGTTTTTAAAAATTCAGAAGTTCCCTTTAAAATGTGTCAGTCTTGTGATATATGTCTTAAGTATATGATCACTTGACATTCATTTAAAATTTGTCAGACGTCATGCTGTGTGTATACAAATATACTAGAATAACAAAAAATATTACAAATTTAGCAATTAAATACAGTAGACTCGCGGAAACGTAAACTAGTTTTTATCAAGTGTGTTCAAGACTGTTCAAGTCTTCGATTGGTAAACATAAATATACTTTTTATATTTACCAACAAAAATAGGTATTATATTCTTCTAGGATTAGAAATAAAAACATTTTATTTTCATTCTGGATTTTCTCTATTTTAAACATCAAAAATTAGAATAGTTCACATTTCTGCGTCGTTTACGTTTTCGAGAGTACACTGTATTTAAAAATTCCGTTAATAAACGGAAATTGACGAAAAAGCTAAAATTTCCAGAAAGTAAAAGAAAATTACATAAAAATTATTAAATAAATAAATAATTAATTAAATAGATAATTAACTGAATATAAATGAATAAATAAATTAAAAAGTAAAATAAATAAAATCATTTGTCAGAAACGTGAGAATAAAATAGTTCCTTGAAAGTTGTGCAATTAAAGCTTTTTTATTCAATACGAGCTGAATGACCCGGCGTTGCGCAGGTTTTATTGAATAATAATATAAATTTAAATAATTTTTTTTTATGAAAAATTATTCCACAGTAAAGGATGTTTCATTATAACATGGAATCCGTTTTGACATGTAATCATTTACTTCGAAATTATTTACAAATATAATAAAACACAATGAACCACAATGTCCCATAATGGATTTTCATTAACTTAGGACCATGTCTCTAAATTAAAAATTATAGAAAATTAAAAAAGTGCCATCAGAACAAAAAGGTACCATAAAATCTTCTCTTATGGATTCACATTCATTTAGAACTACATATCAATAATTTCATCTTTCTAGGTTAATAATTTTAAAAAATCAAAAAGTACCATTTGAAGAACAAAAAAGTACCACAAAGTCCCCTGTTATGGATTCTCATTCACTTAGCACCACAAAACCCTAATTTCATGTTTCTAGGTTTATAACTTTAGAAAATTCAAAAAGTACCATTCAAATAACAAAAAAGTACCACAAAGTCCCCTTTTAAGAATTCTCACTAACTAAGGACCACATATCCCAAATTTTATGTTTTTAAGTTCATAATTATAGAAATTTCAAAAAAGTACTATTAAAATAACAAAGAAAGTACCACAAAGTCCCTTCTTATGAATTCTTATTAACTAAAGACCACATATTCCTAATTTCATGTTTCTAGGTTCATAACTATAGAAAATTTACCATTAGAAGAACGAAAAAGTACCACAAAGTCCCCTTTTGTGTGTTCTTTTCAAGTACCACAAAGTCCGACTTTGTGAATTCTTTCCAACATCGGTCCATGCGTATTTAATTTCATGTTTCTAGGTTAA
>MINK01174439.1:2463-15329 GCA_001735545.1 Phormia regina
TCGACTTGCTTTCGTTCGCTTTGATTTTCGTTCGACATAGAGAAACAGGCTATAAATTTTATAAAAAATTAAAACACAAAAAAATAAATAAAATATGTAAATTTTAAAATTAACTTTAATAGATATCATTTTATCAATCTTAGATCTTGTAGTAATAAGATTGAATGTGCTCAGGATCAGGTGTGAGGGATTAATATGATAATTTTGATAAAAATAAAATTATAAAAAATCTTTGTTATTTAAGCGCATTTTTTTCTCGTTTTTAAGGCACATTTCGCCTTTTACTGCATATTTAATCCGCATAAAAACCATTTTTAAAGCATATGTGGTTTCCCTGGTAATAACCAAAAAATCTTGTTTAGATTTTAGTGAGTTTTTTGAGCCTCCTGTTATAGTAAGTGATGTTACGTTATTTTTAGTTTTTGGTGACGATATACACTATCGGACAAAATAAAGTGCGGATTTTTACTCATGGTATTTAATTCACAATAATTATCTTTCAAATGTATTATGGGTAAAATCTTTTGGCGTCCAGCTATTTGTCGTTTTATATTGTTTAAACTAATAGACAAAAGAAGTTTGTAAATTGGGGTAAAAGTGTTGGGATAGTGGAGAGTTTTTGTGACAAAATAAAGCACACTTTGTTAATTTTTTTAGTTTAACATACAATTTTTTATTTATATTATTAAAAAACGGCAGAAGGTGGTTCAGAAATGCTTTGCTTGAATGTTCTACTCATTTGATTATATTAACAGGTTTGTTCTGGACCGAGTAACAAACAAATTTATGGTGACAAAAATTAAAATGTTTCTATTTTTTTTTATGACTGACAATTGCCATGAATTCGAGAATAGAATTCAATTTTTTTATTACTTTCGATAAATATAGATGTATCCTACCCTATTTTTATAAAGTCTTCGATCACAATCTCGAAAGATTTCTGAGTCCCAGATCGGTAAAATGAAGTGAAATAGATACAATTGTCTTTAATATACAAAAATTCAGAAAATGGGACTAAAAAGTTATTTATTAGGGTCATATGTTTTCATTGGAAGCCACTAATTGCTCATTAAACTAAAAATTTTTATTTCATGTTTTAAATAATTCGAATAAACTAAAATGCATTATTCAAATTATTTATTATATTCGAAAAATAAAACAACTTGGAAACAGAAATTTGATGGTAATAAATCTAAATCTCCTAAACTACTGGTCTACTGAACTGTATGGAAGAATTGGAAAGGAGAATCTAAGCTTTCCGAAAAACAATCACGTAGTCACCATGTGATAACACAATATAAGCTACAGTGTGTCAAAGTTGCCTATCTCTAGTATGTAAAAAATCGTGACTCCTACAAATGAAGACTGATTTTAAAGATTTTCATATTCCTGGAAAGGCAGGAAATAATATTAAAAATATTAATATGATTTTAGAAAAATAAAAAACTCAGCTATATTATACGACGTTTTGTAGCAGAATCCTCATAAGTCGGTTCAGATATTTATTTACTTAATTATTTATTCATTCATCAATAATCAAAATCGCTGATGGCGATTACATAGTAATTATACAAGTAAGATAAATCATGTAATATAACATAAAGTATAAAAATTCAAAAATACTTTAAATATAAATTATACACAAATTTATATACAGCAACAAATTTTCATTGAAGCAAACTCCTTCAATTCACGATTTTTAATGAACATAATAGATACCCTAGAGGAAAAGGAGCTAACACAAAACATGTCACGGGATTGGCTCAAAATTTCTCAACTAGAATTTTAATGACTTTTAGGTGTCAATTGCTACTTAACAGGAACTTTGGTGGCTATTCGGTACTGAGGGACCGGTACTATTGCACCTATTACTACCAATTTCCCGCAATTACTACAATTCTACTTGAAATAAAATCTATGAAAAATGCATCAAAACCATATTCTTGAATTTTGGTATACTTAGTGAGAATTTTCTCTCATTATATGGGATTACAGTATTCCATAGTTCACCTACTTTAACAACATATGATCTGTGTATGAATAAAGTAACGATTCTCGGAGATTCTGGTAGAGTGCAAAAACGAAAGAAGTCTTAAAAGATATTTTGAATTATCAAATTTTACAACTGTGTTCTAACTAGGGTGATCGACACGATTTTTCAACCGGGTTTTTCAGTCGATGTGCTGTCGGTTTTTTCAAAATGTTCATTTTTCGAATGTCGAATGGACCAGTTTTTTTTTTAAACACAAAAAGCCGGTTTAAATAATAACATTTTATTTAAGAAACCCTGTACTAAATAGTGATATTTGAATCGAAATTTGGGAGTAATTTTTTTAAATATTTATATAGAATGATTTTTAATGTTTCAATACTATAGTTTAGGGTAAAATTGATATTACTTCAGCTAGATTAAAAAAATAAGTTGATAATAAGTATCTTGAATGAAATTTTAATGATTTTTGAATCAAGACTACTGGAATATTAAGTTATTACTGCAAAGACTCTATAAAATTTATTGTAAATATGATCTGAAGTTTAATGTCGAATCTGTCCCATTGCTCATTTTAAATTGATAAAGACTTTGATATTAATATATTAAATTGAATTAATTTAAATGACAACTATTTTTAATTATCTGAAGTACAAATACTTCAAATATTGCTATTGTTTAAAATTCGACACATTTCAATTTGATTTTTTTTTTTTTTTTTTGCGTAAAAATTTAATTAATTTTCTTTTTTATTTACTTTTTTCACCCACAAAATCAATTGTTAAACAAACATAGTTAAACAAATAATAAATAGTCTAAAATGCAAATAACATTTTTCCTATATAAAGTACGGAAAAAGCAGTTAGTCAATTAGTATTACCAGAACATTGGAAATATACCCTGAAATATTAAAACCAAAAATGTTTTCTAAAACTTCGTTTGTTATATTGTCACTTGCTCTCGTTGTTGTGGTACTGGGATTACCCATTGACAATTTCAGTAAAAATGTCGAAACAAGTCTGGAAAATTTACAAGGTGTAAATTGTATGGTTGAAGCTGTTATCAATTTAGATGATGCCGCCGATGAATTTTTATATGTAATTAAGAATAGCTGTGGTGAAGAAGCTGTTGATAATCTAGCTGATGAAATTGATTACACTGATAATCTTATGAAAATTACTAATAATGTTGATAACATCAATGAGGGTCCTTGTGATAATGCTGGCTATAATGAAGAAATGGATGCTGATGTGACACCCAACAATAGATGTGTTAAACAACTTAAAACCGAAATGTCCAATTTGTTGACATCTTTTACCAAAACAAAGACGGCAATAGTTAACGGTTTAACAAAATCATATAGCAGTGGTGCATGCGTAAAAATGGCCATGTCGAATTTCAAATACTTTTTGAACAGTTTTCCATCACGTATTGAAGTATGTGCTGGACTTGCTTAAAAATGTTTTAAGGGCAAAATTCAAAAATTTTGTAAATGAAAATGTTTTATTGTTTGGAATAGTAAAATATTTCTAATACAAACATATTTAAATAAAATGAAGAACATTAAAATAAAATTGTTTAAATTTAGGACTATAATGTAGAAAAAATTCTAAATGCTTTTTTGCGTTTTATGGATCCAGATACTTTCGATAAATAAATAACTTGTTTTACAACTCAATATATTGGGTTCTAGGGAAAAAAGTACAAATTTCTATTTTGAGGTAACAATTGACTTTCGAATAATCGAGCAATGTTGTGTTAATTTGGAAATTGTCGATAAATCGACTTTCTTGATGCCAAAACTGGAAAATAGTCAGAAAAAGCTGAAAGAAGTTTAAAATAGGCAATTATAGCCTGAAATGTAAGGAAAACGTTTAAAAGAATAATTTCTTAAAATCTTTTTTTTTACACTTACACATCACCAAACAGTTCGTATAGTAAAAACATATTTTTCTATGTAACCAATACCAAATATTTTCCAAAAGTTGAAAAAGTTAGAAAAAGTCGAAAAAACTACTCTTCCCAGATTAAAAAAGTCTACAACAATTTAACAATTAAAAAAAGTAGACTTTTTGTTCAAACTATAAACCACAGACCACTCAGACAGGAAACCAATGATATATCTCAAAAAAGTACTTTCGAATCATATGGTTAATTGCCACTTTTTCGCAGTAACCACAGACAAGAATCAGCTTGTTTTAATAACAGGACGACCTGAAAATTTTTTAAAAATTATGTCAAAACGTAGTGATTTGCAGAGAGAGAGAGATAATTATATAAAAATATATGCCTATCCTTTTTATCGGTATTTTATTTGTAAACAAAGTAATTTTTTGGCAATTAATTAAAAAGTTGATGTTGAAAAAGTAACAAAAACATGCGTATAATAACAAAGGTTCTTTAATCTAAACCAACAATATAACAAAAAAATAATCAGTAAACATTTTTCATTCATTATTCATTCATCGTTACATTAATTTGTATTTTTATTAAAAAATCTACGACTAAGGTTTTTATTTCTAAACATTTTTAGTTCCCTGGAAAATATTTTGGGAATTCAAGGTTTTTTGCTTTTTTTGTTTTTTTTTTTAATTAATAAAGCTTTAAAAGCAATAAAATTATGGTTTAAAATAAAATTATATAAATGCGACCAAGTTTTGTATTTTTTATTATTGTTAAGTTTTAAAATATAATGTGGATAAGAAGAGCTACAACATTTCACTAACAGATAAGTATTTTTTGCTAACATTGCTTACTAGTACATAATATCTAACATGATATGTATAGACATATATTTTTATATAATTATCTCTGCAAATCACTACGATTTGACATAGTTTTTAAAATTTTGTTTTGGGTTGTCCTGTTATTAAAATCAATTGACAGTCTGTGCTATAAACCCTAGATAACTAAAAAATATTAATTTAAATAATTAGACATAAAATAAAAAATGCTATCTAAAATGCTTTTTATGATAATTATTTCTTAACAATAATTTTTAAAGTTCGAAACTTTTTTATAATGCTGCTAAAAACAAAATTTAAATTACTATATAGTTTTTCTAGATTATGAAATATTTCTTAAATAGTTGTTTAACTACTAATACTAATTTTGGAATTTATTTTATAATTTTACAAACTATTATAAATTAATAGTAATAATAAATTATTACAGATTCATAATATAATCTCATTATTGTATTAATAAATGATATATGACCAAAAAGAATATTAAATAATTAAGAATTAAATTATTTACAATATCGATTTTTAAAGAAAAATATCATTGAAAAACAAAAAGCTAAACGAAATATAACAAAAAAAAAAAACTCAAACACACATAAAAGTTCAATGCTCCAAAACTCCATGGCATCGCCATAATGATACATACACACAAACTTTAATATACCACATGTAAGCAAAAAAGATACGAGTAAAAAAATTCAATGAGCACGAAAAAAGATACAAATAAAAATATGAGAAGTAGTAGAGTAGAGCAAAAATAAAATGAGTGTAAATAAAAGTGGAGATGAATGATGCCAGATCATTCATCTCCATTTAGAATTGAATAATATTTAATAAACATTTTTAATAATATTAAATGCAAATTATAATGTAAAAAGTCTGCTAATAGAGCGAAATTTTGCAATACAATAGTATTTCTGGAACTAATTAAATCTCGAATTTTATAATTAATGGAAATATATCATATTTAAAGAAATTTTTTGATTATATAACCTAATTTATTAAATAGATTTTAGGCCGATTTATTTTATAAATTTGATGGATTAACAGGGTGTTTTTTTTAATTATTTCTATGAAGACACATTTGGTGCCAGCAATACGACCTAAAGAAAAATTTCCCAAATTAAATATAAAAAAAATAGCAAAAAATTTCAATACAAATTTGGGTTATACTTCATATGAAAAAGTATCCAAAATTTTGCAGTGATTTTTTTCATATTTTGCAACAAGCATGCGAAGGTTATCTTCTTTAGAAAAGCTGAAAACCCTTGCACCCGGCCAAAAACTGGCTGTCGAGGAAACCGTTTCAATCTAGACCAGAATCCTACCAGGGCTAAAGTTAAAACTATTTTCATTCTGAATATGGCTACTTTTGTACACAGAAAAAAATTATTACCATATTTTTTCAATTAACGTTTTATAAAAATATTCAATAAATTTAACAATTTTAATTATCCTGATTATCCTGACTGATTTTATTAATTAATTAATTGGAAATGTTTTTATGTTTTTTATATTATTTGTAGTAATTGATATAATTATTTTGATGAAAGGTTCAAATTTAAGAAATTAATTTCATATACATATATTAGTTAATTGGTGACTATTTTCATCATATAATGAATAAATTTTGCATACTAGAAAGTGCATTTTACATGCACTACAAGCGTCACAAATTGTATAAGCTTAATACATGTATATTCAATTAATTAATAATAAATGTTCTCTACTACATCTCATGAAAGCAATTGTGTAGTAAATAGATATAAAATTTCTTCCTTTAAACGATAAATTTCTTATTACAAATTATTAAATATCCCCAATAATTTAAAACAGTGAGTTGCATGATAATTAGCAAAAAGTGGCACACGACTAAAAACATAAAAAGTAAGAAACTGGGATGAGAATGAGACTGATTTTAATATTGTGAAATAAATAAAAACAAAACTAATAAACTCTTTATAAATAAATACACATAAAACAAATGAAAAAAATAAACAACAAAACACAAACTAAAACATAAAAAAAAAAACAAATAAAAAATCATAAAAAAATGTAAGAAAACGAGAACGAGAACATGTTGGTAGGCAATTATGAGTGAAAAATAATTTACACTGTTCAACAAATTGGTTGGTCTGGCTGGTAAAGTCACTATGAAGCAATATATTAATAGTGTGGAAGAGTTGCTATGGTATGGGAATGGTTGGTTGGTTGGCTGGCAACCAGATTGGTTAGATGGTTAATTTTGTGGGTTGCTTAGCTGGTTCATTGGATCTTTGTTTAGTTACCTATTGTATGTGTTGTAATTCAACAGGAAGTTCTTAGTTGCATTGCTTCTCTCCATTCTATTCAATTCTGCTTATATATTCTCTTCTTTATAAAATTGTGTGCTATTTGTTCTCTTTGCAAAACTTTAAGTAGGACGATTATTGTAACAACACGTGCGGTTGTTGTTTGCCCCTTTTAGTTTGAGTTTGAGTATTCGTTTTGTATGATTTTTTTTCTATATATTTTTATGTTATAGCTAAATATTTAATTTGCAAAAACTTTATAATGTTCTTTATTAATTATATTTATATATATTACTACTTTGCTAACAAAAAATAAGATTTTAGTTGTTTATGTAAGCGCAATAACTGTGAGTTCAGAATATAAATTTAATGAGAAAAATATTAACAGGATAAACAAAACAATGGAGAAATATAAAAAAACAATTTTTTTAAATCCACAAAAAAGAAAAACAGATCTTTTATAAACTAAGCAAATTGCCAACAGTAGAGCGGGTCGGTCTCCACACAGAATGGCTAATAAGATTTCCAGAAATGTAAAAAAAAATGTTATCACGCCCCAAAATACCGCCCTTTTGTTTTTTGTATATAGCGTCGCAATTTTAACTTCGATTGTAGAATGTGATATGCGATATATCGTTGTGAATGGTTTAACAAAATTCTCTTTGGTAATTTTTGAATCAGACATCTAATTTACAAGTCACTTCTGGAATCTCGGATACATCCCACCTAATTTCCATTTATTTTTACACGTTATGAAAGCCTTTTATAGACATATTAATTTTTGTTTTTAAAGTAATTCATTTTTGCATAAATCATAAAATTACAGAGGTAGACAAATGTGATCCGCAACACCTACTAGACGACCTAAAGAATATCAACAGGTAATTGAGATTAAAGGAAAAGATAATTAGATCATCTGAAGAACATCATCTTAAGTACAGGAGTAACAATCCGTCGTAGAAGGAAGATCATATCAAGTGAAAACGTAAGTTTACTGCCTAGAATTCATTGAAAACCCTGAGAAAGGCAATGCTGTAGCAGTGAGCCGAATAACTGAGTTTGATTGAACTGTCTTTAGTGATTTCAAACCGAGACAACAAAAGCGATTACCAATTGCGAACTGTTTCGAAAGTTGTTTTCAAAATTTTCAACATAAAAACTGGAGTGCCTCTTAAAATGTTTCTCATATCTTGCACCAATATTTATAAAGAAAAATAGTTAATATTAGACGCATTAAATTATGTTTCCAGGGAAAACATCCCAAATGTAAAAATTTTTTATGACATTTTAATAAGTAAGAAGAAACTAAGTACTTTAATACTTTAAATTTAACAAGAAAAATAAAAACATTTATGAATTAAATTGTATCATTGAAACGTTGCGTTTTTTGTTATTGTTGGTTTTAAACAATTGTCATGAAAATTTAATTTTGGTTTCTATAAGTGTATGCGAGGTTCGCTACGAAAATATTGCTATATCGTAATATAAGTATTTTTAAAAGTAATATATAATTGAATAAAGTATTTCTTGAGAATTTTCAGAGAAAATGATTTTATTATCGTCTTTGCTTTAGCTTAAGAAAGTAATAGAAACTTTAAGTTTGCAAAAGCGTCTGCCCTTCTTCTATGATATTCATTGAGCCCCTCGTATATAAATATATTATCTGCGTCAAATCGGCGACACTGTTTAGACAAAAATATCAACAACAACAACAAATTGCTTTATGTGTGCAACAAATGCCTAATGCAATAACAACAATAATTACAAAAAAAAAAAAATAATAATAATAATAATAAAATAAATAAAAAATACAGTAGTTTAGAAGTGTTTGCAGTGCATAAAAGTAAATGAGAGTTCTAGAGCAAAAACTGAGTTGAAAATTTAATGAACTGAACTGAAAATCAACTCAGCGGAAACTTTATTCAATTTCCGCTTGTGATCAGATTTGATTTTATTTTTTTTTTTTTTTGGTTTAAGTTCATATAAATTTGTTGGCAAAGAAAAAAGTGTAATGAAAACAAATTTATTAATTTATTTTATTAATATTCTTACAATAAATAAATATACAAATATACTATCTGTTTGCTTTAAAATTAATTATATTTTTATTATGCGTTTAAATATTAAAATTTAAATAAAATAGCATGCACAAGAAAATTAAAAAAAAAAAAAAAACATTTTTAAACATCTTATAGTTTTTGTTTTCATTGAATAAAAAAAAAAAATAAACAAAAATTAATAATATTACTTGATTTGTTTATTCATTTTCTATTTATTCATTATTATTTTTTGCTTTAATCGGATTTATAATGCATAGAGGAGAATAAAGGCTAAAAAATGCAATTATCTATTGATAAGCATTTTTGTTGTTAATTTTTATTGTTTCTTTTTTTTATTCAGGTATTTTATTGTTGCTACTTGAAATATTTCTTAAATTATGTCATATGCTCGCTATTTAATCGATAATTTTGCTAAAAAGAATTTAAATTTTGCACAGAACAAACACTATTGGAAACCCCAAAAATATTAAAAAAGGAAACGATAGAACTTTATTGTCAAAATTCTTAATTATCAAAATTGTTTTCTTATTTAACAAGGCAGCAATTAGAAAACATATTTCTCATGTATCAAAAACGATTAATAGTTAAAGTTTGAAATGGCCTAGACACAACACCTTTTCATTACAAATCCAAAAATTGTATACCAAAAGAAAATCCAACTATAAAGTTATTTTTAAATGCAAACATTTAAAAAACTCTTTCTGGCGAATAAAAAAATGATTTAATTTCTGAGGTTTTTGAAGTGGGTTTTCAAGTTTCGTCAATTTTTTTTTGGCCGAAATTTACCGAACACGTGCATTTGTATCACCAATAGCATATTAATAGTAAAACTACAATTATAATAATCTAAAGTAAAGTAAAAAAATCAAACAAACAATTAAAATAAGTTTAATAAAGAATATGATGTCAAATCTATATCTATTTCGGTCCGGTTAACCAAAGTTCGGGTTTCTTACAAAGTTTGGTACTGATGTTTTTAATCGTATAAATATATTGGTTTCAAATAATAACTTGATACTAATATTTGTATGGGTTATATGTAAATTAAAAGGATTTTCTGAAGCGATGTTTATATGGAGTTATGATCAATTATAGACCGATTCATACGAAATTTTGGTACACATATTTATGAATTTTAATAAATTGTATAATTGGTACAATTAAAAAATAATCAAATAGATCTTTGATGAATCGATTAATAGAAGCATATCGTCTCTGCGCTAAATTATCTACGTAATTTTTAATAACATTTTCCGTTACTTTAATAACAGAAATTATGTGTTTTATGAAAAAGAATGAAATTTTTGGTGCGTTTTGGGGAAAATCCACGAAAACTTTACAAAAGTAATTTTGTAGAGGAATTTTTTGTTAAAATATGATTGTTCTTTTCTCTTTGCAGGTTTATTTAAATATATGTTAGAATTTAACTTCCTAAGATATGTTAGAATTTAACTTCCTAAGATAATTGGAACATGCTATTAAACCGTAATTTTTAAACGATTCTAAAAAAATACATTAAAAAAGAAAAAATAAATAACAAAGGAAAGGAAATATCAAAGACTTAGTTGACTTAAGTCTGTGTCAGTTAATTATGGTTTAACAACACTATTTCCAGTTGTATTTGACAAGTTTCTAATTAGATTTGAAAGAAATCTATTTATATTTTTACATATCATTTAAAATTTCTGGTTAACAATTAAAATTTGTCGATAACATTTTTTCTTAAATTACGTCGCATATGTTATAGCCAAAATTTGTTTTAAGAAAAAAATTATATAAAAACCGAAAAAGTGAAAAATTTCACAGTAATAAACTGTTTAATTGGTAGATCTCGATTTTTAGTATTATTTTGAGATTAGCTGCATATTTTTACAGAGTTTAGCATTGCATATTTTTTTTAATATTTTTAACACCAAAAGGTATAACTTCATCCAAAATTTTTCATATTAAGTATTTTAATTCGTTAAGTTCAAAATACAATGTAATACTTAATTTAGAAAATTTTAAAATTGAATTTGATATTTAGACAATAAAATGATATGGTAGGAGTAGTATTATAATATGAAAAAAGAAAAAAAAAACTTATGTTTACAAAATACACTGTATTATTTCTAAAATATGTAGTCATATTAGAAATACAAATGTCCACAATAGTAATCGATTTTCAAACAATTTATTTTATGTTTGAAACATTTAACAGATCTATACTTTCAAATAACAATTAAATTGTTTAGTAATTATAAAATACATATCAATTTACATTCATGGTATTCATGCCAAAAAATAAGGTCAATTGAGTTAAATACTTTTTTTTATAATGATAAAAAAATCTTAATAAAAAATTATATATTACAAATGAATGCAAGAAAAACATATTTTATTTAAAACTTTCATTTATTCATTCAATATTTTTTCTGCAGATTAACTTACTTGCAGTCATTTAAAGTTACCGCATGTATATGATGATGACATACATATATAATTAATAATGGTCAATAAACTCTATATAATGTAGTCCATTAAGAGACTGAATAAAGAATTCCTCGAGATGAATGGATATATAAAACAAGCAGCTCCAGTAGCCATTTTAAACCAATATTTGTGGATAAAAGAAGTCCAAATATATTACTTTTATTTAGTTTTTTTATCATTATAAAAAACTAATAAACTATAATTATAAATAAACATCGAATTGCTCGAATTTCGAATTTATTTTAACTTAGAAAAAACTATTACGTATGAATTATTTATATTGATTATAAAAATATGTATTTACATTATTAACTAGCATATTTTATTAAAAAGATTTAAAAATAGTCTTGATGATAATAAAAATAGAAAATATGTTTTATTGTTTTTAGTGAACAATATTGTATTTTTTTAAACTTCATATAATTTGATACTATGCTAAGGCATATCGGGAAGGATCTCTGTATATGCTAAGAGGCCATGATAAAGCAATAAGTTGCAGAAATGATAACCATTGTAGATTAATGTAGATTAATAGGCTACGTTACTGATATGTTGCAAGAAATAAATATGTATTCGCAGAAATTAGGATTCGAATAATAAAACCTTAGTTATATTAAGAAGTAAGATCATAAAAAATCATTATCTAATTAACATTGCAAATTTGACTATTAAGTTTTTTTTTTTTATTTTAATGAAATTATTAATATTATTTGAATTATCTTTTGACTTGCAATTACAGACGTACCAAAATATTTCTAGACAGGTTATTGACTTAAATCTGATGAGTAGTCATTCGTATATGTTTATTAATATGTTGACGTCATCATTATTAAAGTGAAATTCAAACATAAACATTTTATTTAGTGTACTTCTACACTTTTTTTTACAGATTATTTGATTTTTTTCAATATGCGATGTTGTTGCCTCATTTATTTACATATATTGTTTTTGTTGTTGTTTATTTAGTAATTGTTTCTATTGCAATTTTTAGTGTAGGCTTATATTTTATGGCCAAATGCCAAGTGCAACAATAATAGTGACAATTACAAAAAAAAAAAGAATTTTCATTGACAGAAAGCAAAAAAAAAAAAAAACATATATACACATACACAATTTTTTAATTAAAAAAGCAATATTTAAAAATAGTTGTAATTCTAAAAAGAAAGCCCTTAAGGACTCGGTTTTATGTAAAGTTAAGTTTAACTTTTTTAATTAATAAGATTTTTTGGCTTAAATTTTATACATCAACAATTAAAAACGAGAGAAGAAGGTATAGTCGGTCAAGACCGACCATATGATATCCTACACC
>MINK01174440.1:0-10742 GCA_001735545.1 Phormia regina
ATATATATACGTCGATTCAAAATCAAATATCAATATATATATGTAAAATTCAAAATTTTTGTTATATAAATCGAAAAAGAATCCCATTTTTTTTTCTTAAAACATTTAAACATTAACTGTTACCTTTTTTGAATTCTAAACGTTGATCTTTTATTAATATTCTATTTTTTCTCTCTTCTTTTTCTTTCTTATGACTATTTTTATGCATTTTATTTCTTAAAACCATAAAAACCTTGTTTTGAATATTTTTATATAATATTGATCAATCTTTATCTCTCTCTCTCTTTCTTTGGATATTTTACCTGGCATCTATACCCCAAATAAAAAACAACTTCCTTAATACTTTTGTTTGCTGTTTTTATATACAATACATATCTTGTCATTATTTATTTTTATTTTTGGTTTAATTTCATACTTTAAAAAAATGTTATTCTACTTTGAAAAAATTTGTATATTTTTTATAATTTTTTTGTCCGTTTAAAATCTCTTACAAACCTTCTGATACAAAATTTATAATGTATAAAAACAACAAAATAAAAACCTGAAAAATATGTTAAAACTCAGCATTCCTCCGCCGCGGTAAGTCTGGGAATGCTTTAATGCTATTGTTATTTGCTATTACTGCTATTTTTTGCTGTTGCTGCTGCGCGTGCGGCTTAGTTTTTGCTACATTTTTCCCCTGTTTAATTTCGTTGCCTAAATATTTTTAACGCTTTTTTTTTGTTATTTTTTTTTTTTCTTTTTTACTGCCTGATGAATTTTGAAAGTTTTTGTTTCTAACCTTGTTTTTTTTTGAGCAAGTTTTTAATTTAAAGCTGAAGATAATAACAAGGGAATAAATTTTAAATTAATTTGTTTGCTACATGTTTTTGGGAAGTTAAATTATAACAAATTTTTATTCTTTGAAAAAATGTCTTAGAAATAATTTAACTACAAATATTTTTTTAATTACAGATCTGATTCTAATAAAATATTCAGAAGGGTCTGAGTTTTATGAAATCTCACTTACATATATAGTTAGTGTGGTTATATGATCGATTCATGCTCTTAAATTCAATTATTCATTAAGACAAATTTGCAAGATTTAAGAGCTTCATATACATATGTATAAGCTACTTCGTCAAGCCATAGCTCAAAGTACAAAATTCCTAAAAGCATAAAAGCTTAGGTCCTTCTCTATAATTATTTTTATATTATGATATACTGATTTGTGAGATATTTCTTATTAATAATGTTACGTTTTAAAGCTTTTTAAGCACCCAAATTAAATACAAAGCTTTATAACCTATTAAACCTACTCGCTGCAATTTAAAATTAATACTTTTTACAGAAAAAAAAAAGCTTAACATTTTAAACAATTGTCTAAATTATCATTAAAGAAATTAATAAAATCTTTGTATTTTGTATGTTCTTAGAGTACGTGCTTATGGTCCTGGTATTGAACCCATTGGCCCTGTAGTAGGAGCACCTGCTAATTTCACAGTTGAAACTTTCTCAGCTGGCAAAGGTAAATTGGAATTAAACTTATATTTACAAAACTAAAATAACAAAACAATTTTGTTATACCCAGGTGATGTCGATGTTGAAATCATTACTCCCGATGGTCTGGTGGAAAAGGCCGATGTTCGTTTTAATAATGACAAGAATCTCACTTATTCCATTTCCTACATACCCAAAATGGAGGGAGAACATAAGGTTGTAGTTAAATTCTCTGGTCGTGATATACCAAAAAGTCCCTTCCCTGTTAAAGTGGAGGGTCATGCTGGTGATGCTTCTAAAGTTAAAGTTACTGGTCCTGGCGTACAACCTTTGGGTGTGGTTATTAGTAAACCTACTTTCTTTGATATTTTAACTAAAGATGCTGGTCGTGGTGTACCCGAGGTCATTATTATTGATCCCGCCAACCACAAAACTTCTGTGGCTGCTAAAGTACGACAATTGGAAAATGATGTTTGGAGATGTGAATATGTTTCTGCCATACAAGGTTTACACTCGGTGAATGTATTCTATGCTGGCACACCCATACCCAACAGTCCTTTCCCTGTTAAAGTGGCTCCATTGTCCGATGCCAGACGTGTTAGAGCTTCTGGTCGTGGTTTACAGCCAGCTGGTGTCAGAGTTGGTGATGATGCTGATTTCAAGATTTATACTGAAGGAGCTGGTGAGGGTGTACCCGAGGTAAGAATAGTTGGTCCCGGTGGCATGAATGAGCAAGTAGCTATGACAAAATTGGATGCTCACACCTATGAATGTCATTATTTCCCCAACAAAGAGGGACGTTATGTAGCAGTGGTTACATTTGCCGGCCAAGAAGTCAATAAGTCACCATTTGAAGTGAAAGTTGGTCCTAAGAAGGAATCCAATATTGTAGCTTTTGGTCCCGGTTTGGTAGGTGGCGTTGTAGGCTATCCTGCTGCCTTTGTAGTTGAGACCAATGGTGAAACTGGTGCTCTTGGCTTCACTGTAGCTGGTCCTTCTCAAGCTGAAATTGAGTGCCACGATAATGGTGATGGCTCGGCTTTGGTTAAATATCATCCCACAGCTCCTGGTGAATATGCTGTTCATATCTTATGCGACAATGAGGATATACCCAAGTCTCCTTTCATTACACAAATTTTGCCCAAAACCGATTATAATCCTGAATTGGTTAAGGCTTTCGGTCCTGGTTTAGAAAAGAATGGCGTGACCATAAATGAACCCACCACATTTACCGTTGATGATACTAAAGCTGGTCCTGCTCCTTTGGATATCGTAGTCGAAGATGTGTTTGGAAAGAGATTACCCGTAGATGTTAAACCACAACCAGACGGTACCAAAAAATGCACCTACACTCCAGTTTCGGGTAGCCCCCACACTGTGGAAGGTGAGTAATTTATAATAATAATAATTCTATATATAAAAACTAAGTTGATTTCTTTTCCGTAAAGTAAATTTTGGCGGTGTTGCAACGCCCAATTCTCCTCACCGTGTCTATGTGGCTTTGCCTGTCAATGCTTCCAAGGTACAAGCTTTTGGTCCCTGGTTCCAACCTGGTGTGCATCCCAATTCTCCTACTCACTTCAATGTTGACTGCCGTGATGCCGGTGAGGCTGAATTGAAGGTCAAAATTGTACATGAAGAAACCAAAGTTGAAATTCCCTGCCGTATTATCGATAATGAAGATCAGACATACTCTGTAGAGGTAGTACCACCCACCAAGGGTGCTTATACTACCACCATGACATATGGTGGACAGCCCGTGCCCTTAGGACAAAAAGTAATGGTTGAGCAAACCATTGATGTCACCAAAATTAAAGTTGATGGCCTAGAACCAAGTAAGTATTTTTCATTTAACAAAAAATCATTCTATCGATTTTCTATTATTACAAAATCAACAAAATCATTACAAATACATGTATAAAAAAAATCATGTTACACAAAACACAACAATATTTTCCCTTTTTGTAAAAAAAGGAAAATAATGTTAACTTAAAAAAAATCAAAGAAAACACCTCAAAATACTATACAAAAGGTCATCATCTAAGTCCAAAAACTTTCGTTACAAACTCATTTATCAACAAGCTGCACCATTAAATAGTCTCCAGCAGTTTCGCATCATTACTCATGGTCTGCCGAAAGCTGATTTAGCCGTTACTATAACCTCACCCTCGGGTAGTCGTGTTAAGGCTCATGTTATACCCACCGCCGAAGGTTTTCTCGTCAACTTTACACCCACCCAATTGGGAGAATATTTATTGAGTATTTGCTTTGGTGGCACACCCATAACACCACGACCATTCCGTTTACAATGTCTCAGTGGTAGTGATACGAATAAGGTACGAGCCTTTGGTCCCGGTTTGGAAAAAGGTCTTGTAGGACAACCAGCTGAATTTATAATCGATACTAGAGGAGCGGGACAAGGAGGTTTGGGTGTTACCGTAGAGGGTCCTTGTGAAGCGGCCATTAATTGTCGCGATAACGGCGATGGTACCTGTAATGTAGCCTATTTACCCACCGAGGCCGGAGACTATACTGTAAATATAACATTTAATGAACGTCATATTAATGGATCACCATTCCAACCGATTATTTATCCTTTGCCGAATCTCAGCAATACACGTGTTAGTGGTATCGGCATACAGCCACATGGTAGGCTATGATGGCATCCCATTAAAAAAAGAAATGTTTTTGTTTTTTGCTGTTGCTGTGATGCTGCAAGCCGATTCCATTAAAAAAAAGACTTAATTGCTAAACAAACAAAAAAACTGCTAAAAGAAAGCTTTTGTACCCAGCATGTGGCCTTTATTTTATAACTTAATTAGTTTTCAAATCTGCTACAATTTACAAAGAAAATTAAAATTAAAAAAAGAGCTTTTTTAAAATTTTAACATTTATTTTAAAAGCATTAAATTCATGCATGTTATTAATTGATTTTTTTTATTTACATAAATACATAAAATCCATTTTCTTTTATCACAAACATAACCATTTTTACAGAAAAATATCTATTAAAATTGTTTAAAGATTAGGTTTACAAATTTTTCAGTATATATTTTTAATGAGAATTTAATTATTTTTTTAATGAGTTTATTTTTCTCAAAGCAATAACCGATTGTCGAAACAAAGAAATTAATTCGTTAAATTATTATTTATTTATCTATTTTTAAGATTTCTTTTGTATTTATTATTTTAATTAAATTATTTCAATTCAAGAAAATAATTTCAACAGAATAAATAGGTGCAGAACTCTAGTTCAGTGCTTGCCACTCTGAGAACATATTTTTTTTTAAATTTTTTCATAATATATTTTGCATTGTATGCATGAAAATTTGGGAAGAGAACGTCCGCACATGTTCGCCACTATGACAAGCACTGCAGTAGTTGTATTTTTGTTTGTTAATTTTAAACATTTCTGAAGTTTAGAGAGTATGATACGCTGAATCATCTTAGAACCAAAGAGAATGAACAAATATTTTTCTTGACTAATAAAACTAAATTTATATCCAAGGGTATTTTATTGCATTGTGCAGCATTTGAGTCTTAAATCCTTCCAGAAGTTAGAGTATTCAGATAAAAATTTTTACATTACATTCCAGATTTCATTATTATTATTTTTTCGGAATTAGTAGAAATTGTATTTAATATTTTCCTATATTTATTCAAATTTTGATCAGAAAGTAATGCAAAACAGTCATCTCCAATAGATAATATATGGAAGATATTCAGCTTTTGTAGACGTATGTCAATGTACAAAGATATTTTTTAAATGTACTGAAAGGACACACTTTATAATCTGATGGCATTTTCTTTCCTGGCTAAAATGGTGCTTTATTTTGTAAAAAATCAAAAGGCTTAGGATTTTTTTCCAAAAGTAAATAAAATATTCATTGTACAATTCTTATTTTTATTTCATTTAATAGAAAAATACATTGACTCTAAAAGGACAAGTAAAACATTTATATACTTCGAAAGTTCAAAGGTCAAAATTTATATTATAAAGATTAAAGCTTAATATCTCAAAAAACGATATTTTAAAATTCTCAAAAAATACGTATGTATATTGATAATGAAACCCTTCTATATACATATTTGTGCCAAATTTTAAGTTGGAGCCTCTATTGGTTTAGGAGTTATGAATCAAAACATAGAAAAAAATAACACATTTATTCTGTATGTAAAATTTAAAATATTTACAAAAATTATTTTGAAATTATCGTTTTATTAGGACAAAAATGAAATTTTATATACAAAATTTGACTTCAGTTTATAATTTGTTACATAACTTCTGAACTAAATGAGTGTCCAACATTAAATTTGGCACAAGCATAAAGTAGAGTTGTATTAATATTATTTCATTTTTGTAGCATTTTAAAAATATCGTTTTCGGAGATATAATGGTTTATAGATTTTATTTTTGTCCATAACTCCTAAACTAATAAGTTTATCCATATAGCGAAAAGTAATAAGATATAATAGTTTTAACTTTGACCTTTGACTTTTGATGTTAAAAACTATAATATGCGGCAACAACTAAAGATCTACCATTTATATTTAAGAAGTTATTAGAAGTCAAAAAGATCCGAAAAGAAATATGGGTCCTATATTTTATGGTTCGGAGAAAGTTCCAAGAGGCAAGACTTGTACTGAATTTCATTGAAATCGGAGATGTCAAATCCGATTGCTGTCCATTTTGACATGAAATCAGTCAAATTAATTTTTTATTTCATTTTCTTTTCCTTTTCCAAATTATTAAATTTTTCCGCCTAAAAATGTTTTAAATTATAACGTCAGTATTCAAAAAACGATCAATCAATCAATCAATCAATCAATCGGTTTATCAATTTTTATTATTTAAATTAATGTTTTCATTTTTTAAATCATCTTTTAATCGCAATTGTATTCAAGTTCTCATAAAATGATATATTTTTTTCAATGGTTCTTTAAGCTGTAGCAACTCTTCTAGATTCATACACTTCAAGAACATTAAGATATTATTCTTGTAGTTGGTTTGGTGAGTAGTTTTAGAGTAGAGACGTGTTTCAAATCCTTGTGTAGTTTATTGTCTTCTTCTCAAGTAAATCCTATCGTTTTTGCTGATAATTGGTGATTCTAATTATTTAGGGTGAAATTAAATTTAATTGGAATAGATATGTTTTTCAGATGGAAAGAAGCTTATGACGAAACAGAAAATTTCTTTTAATTGAAAATTGTTTTGGTTTGAAGAGAATTTAATATGAAATGAGAAAAAAATAAATAAAAAAAAGTATTTAATTCTGCTTACGTTTACATATCTAGGAACAACCAAAGCCTATTAAAAAAAAAACAGCTTTAGTTACGCCCTTACCTTCCTTGAAGTTAATTTTATGTGTCCTTAAATCTAAAAAGTTTTTTTTTTTAATTATTAGTTTCAATGTTGAAATAAAATTATATTTAATTTTTTCAAACCTTTTAAAATTTAAAAAAAAAACAGTCCTTGTACAATGTTTTTCAATTGTTCTGTAATGTTTTTGTGATATTTTTTTTTAGTTTCATTAGAAAAATAACTCGTAACAAAACTACCCGTAAAAAATGTTGTGTTATTCGTTTTACTCCATACTCTACTCCAGATTGTAATCAATTAATTAATACTTTTAGGTGTCATCATGAACGAAAAGACCGACTTTATGGTAGACATGAGCAAAGTAGGCACTAATATCGATTCCAAGAAACTCTCTTGCTCTGTCTTTGATCCTAAGGGACAAATGTTGCCCAGTGAAATTTTACCTGGCACTACCGATGATGTTTTCCGCATTATGTACACACCCTTTGAAGCTGGTCGTCATACAATTGAGCTGTTATACGATAACATTCCGGTGCCCGGTTCACCATTTGTGGTTAATGTGAAGAGTGGTTGTGATCCTTCACGCTGCAAGGCTTATGGACCCGGTTTGAAACGTGGCTATGTTAGTGAAAAGAATAAGTTTGTTATTGAGACAAAAGGTGCTGGCAAGGGTGGTCTTTCATTGGCCATTGAAGGTCCTTCAGAAGCAAAAATGACTTGTATTGATAATCGTGATGGTAGTTGTGATGTCGATTATGTAGCCACTGAAGTGGGTGAATATGATATTTCTATACGTTTTGCTGATAAACATATACCCGGTTCACCATTTTCGGTATTTGTGGAGGAACGTTCAGATCCTTCAAAAGTTAAAGTTTATGGTCCTGGTATTGAACATGGCGAAGTAAGGGAATCCGTGCCCACACATTTCTTCATTGATGTACAAGAGGCTGGTCCAGGACGTATTGCTGTTAAAATACAAAATTCGGAAGGTACTCCTGTAGAAGATTTACGTGTTGAGGAGAAGGGTAATGGTATCTATTGTGTTTATTATTCACCACCCAAGGAGGGTTCAGTATTGACATCTACAATAACATTTGCTGATACAGAAGTGCCATGCAGGTATGTTAAGAAAATGAAAAAAATATTAATGGTATGTGGAATAATATATTTTGTTGTTATTTTTTCAGTCCCTTCGTCATGACAGTTTTCCCTAAGGCTGAACCGTCCAAAGTTTTAATAAAGGGTGTCAATGACAAAAGAAAAACTCCCGCCTCTAAACCTGCTGAATTTGAAGTTGATACCAAAAAAGCTGGCCAGGCTGATATTAATGTTGATATCAAAAATCCTAAGGGAAAACATATTAAACCTAGACTCCAGGAAATCAATGAAGGTACTTATGTAGTATCCTTTATACCCGATGAATGTGGCACCTATAATGTCAGCATTAAATACGGAGGACAAGAAATTGAAGGTTCACCCTTCAAACTGGAAGCTTTCCCCACTGGTGAGGCCAAAAAATGTAAATTAGTCGAAGAAGCCCCTAAAATACAACCCTCGGGTAGTAAGAGTCATTTGACTGTAGATGCCAGAGAAGCAGGAGATGGTGCTGTTACTTGTAAAATTACCACCAAGCAAGGAAAGTAAGTATTTTTTAAATTAAAATTAAAAAAAGTATTTGTTATTATGTTTTGTTTTTCAATTGGATTTTTCAGGGAAGTTGTGGATCTAGTGGATATTGATGTTATTGAAAAAGATGGTTTCTTTGATATATTCTATGCCCTTAATGATCCTGGTGATTATGATGTCAATGTTAAATTTGGTGGCAAAGATATACCTAATGGTAGCTTCTCTATTAAGGTAGCTTAATTTGTTTCTTTTTTAATCTTTTTATCTTTTGAAATATTTTTAAGCTTAGGTGGTGGGATTTTTCCTTACTTGATTTTGTTAAAAAAAAAATAATATAAAATAAATTAGCAATTATTGTCTGTTCTATAGCAAATGAAAGAAATTAAGCTCAAATTTAATTTATAATTTAAATTATTTGTTTTAAAAATATTATTAACTTTAAATATTTAGTTTTTAGTTAATTTATTAAAAAAGAAAGTTTTTAGATATTAAAAACACATAAATTCACAAACAGTTTTGATTTTATTAATAAATTTATTTATAATAAATTAATTAGTCATACAACACTTAAAAACTATTGTAATAAAAAAACATTATGATATCAAACATTAAATAAAATAAATTATATTAATTGTAAATCACAAAACTCCAAAACATATTTTCAGATATAAAACAAAAAACCAAATATGACAAAAACAAAACAAAACATAAACAAAATTTCGTTTACTTTAACCTGCATGCTTCAATTAAAAAAACATGAAAAAAAAAACGCTTAATTATTTTTTTTTTACAAATTTGCTTTAACATTTTGGCTGCTTTCAACTTTTTTGACTTATTTTATAAACATTTTATTTTTTTATTTTTAATAAATTAAGGCTGTTTGTGTTATGTGTTTTTTATATAATATTTTTCTTTTTAGAAATTAACCTTAAACAGATTGTCTAAGATAGAAAAATGCTTAATTATTTTTATTACAATAATTGCTAAATTATTTTAATTTTTTATTTTTCTCCTTTTTTCTTAACTACACCATCAATTACGTTAAACGTTTTAATTTTTGCACTATGCTACGCCACTTAAATAATTCTACTTTTGCCAAAAAAAAAAAAAAAAAAAAAAAAACAACGTAACCTAAATGCTTCGCTCCTGATTTTAATGGCTAATTAATGAATATAATTTTGGTTTAAATACAATATTACAGGTGAGTACAAGAATTTTATTTTTTTTTTATTTCGTGTCTTATTCTCTATGAAGAAAATGACTGAAAAATTTAATTTAAATTTGTAAATCAAAAATTCCCTATTAAATATTATAATAAATGTTTTATCATTTAATGGTCTATGTAAACCATTAATTTAAAAAAAAAAAGAAAATGAAAGAAAGAACACTTGTTGCTTTAAAACTATTTACCTAGAGAATTAATACCCACTTTTTGAAACTTATAATTATGCACCTTTAATCAACACAATTGCACATAATTAAATTTAACATAAATATTTGCAAACATTTTTTTTTTTTAATAATAGATTTTTAATAAAAATATCTTTCTTTGGGCGTAATGCCTAACATTTATTTATATTAAATATATAATTTTCAACAATTTGTTAAAATTGTCGAAATATTTAATATATAGAATTTTATTTTACATAAAATATATTTTATTTTATGCCATAAAATATTTCCTAATACATAAATTTAATTATTGCCAAAAATCTTAATCAAAGGCGTAACAATTAAATTGTTATGCTTGTGTCTTAAATCATTTATTATAAAGATATTATTTGAAATAAATCGTTAATTGAGGTATTTAAAAATTGTTTAGCAGACGCGACCTTAAACAATTCATTTTCAATAAGGCAATTGCTTTTGAAAATAGTCAAAAAAAATAAAAAAAAAATAGTATATATATATATAATAGTAATAATAAAAGTATATATTAAGTATACTATATATAAGTTTATATGTATAGATTGTATATATATAGTAAGTATATATATATATATATATATATATTATGATATATTATATAATATATATATATATTATGATATATTTATATTATAGTTATATATATATAAATAAATTGATATGATAATATTCATTATACAAAAATAATTCAGACATAAACTATAATATATACTTTTTCATATTTCATTTATTATTGTATTTTAAATAGAAGAAGAGCATTTTAATAAAAAAGTACGCCAGTTGGAAATTGGTTTGAAAGATTGGGCTAAAGTCAGAAATTAAAAAACAAACTAAGAATTATAAAATTTAGAACCATAAAGCAATTAAAATAAAAAATAATAATAATTGG
>MINK01174441.1:0-20035 GCA_001735545.1 Phormia regina
TTAATAATTTATGTTCTTAATTTTTGTTTATTTAAGTAAATAAAAGTACATACAAATTACTTTTACTTTTTAGACATTAACTTGAACTTGACTTTATATAAATCGATAAATAACTTCGGATTTAAATTTCAGGCATTTTAAAAAAATATATGAACTTTGAAACATGATAAAATCTAAACTAAAACAAATTTGAAATTTTGTAATGGGAAGAAAACAAACATTTTCGAACAAAAAAATGCAATTTTGGACTCACTGATTATATTATAAATACAAAATTTGAAGTTTTTCAAAATTTTCAAATGCGTTCCCAATAAGCTCTAAAATTCAAGTTGATACCAAATGTATTTCAAGCCTTGAATCCAGTACCAAGCGTGGAATTCAAATAGTATTACACATTAATTCAATAGCATTCTCCAGTGAAAAGGAAATTTAATTCCAGAAAAGGAAATTTAATTCATGCTTAAAATATTTTAATATTTGAATTCATGTCGAACTCCAGTAAAATTTTCCAAGACTTGAATTTTTTAAATTTGTGTGCTTATTGGGTTACAGTTTAGATTTTATTTTCAGATTTTTTTATAAATGCATGAACTTTAAATCAATATATCTTCCAACCTATTTGTCCGATTTAAACAATTGTTGGCTCAAATTAATGCCATAATGAATTTAGTTTCTAAATATTTTTCTAAAAACGCTATTTTTAAAATAAAATGATAATTAAATCAATATTCGTACTTTTATCAAGGATATTTAAAAAACATACAAAACATTTTGTAAATAAAAATAAAACGTATATAAGAAGAAATATATAAACCTTAAATGAAAACTTAAATATGACGAGTAATGAACTAATTATATTAAGTAACTTTTAACTATTTGTTTTTTTCAACATTACAACAAAGATCATAAGCAATTTGTATATCTTTGATTATAAAAATTAACATATATATAATTGATCAATATAAAAATATTTTAACTCAGAAACGAAATATAGCAAAAAGTGCTGTCTAAGCATAATTTTTTTATAAATTTAAATACTCAATATTTTTCCACACACATTTGTAAATAATAATTAAATTCTTCTACATCTTACTTAGAAAGAAAACGAAAAATAATTTTTACATATATTTTAATAGCCAAATCCAAATATAGAAACTTGTTTTTAAATAATAAAATCCAGATTTAGTAACACAAAAAAATAGTCATAAAAATTCTTAAGGAAATCAAAAGTTTTTAAATATTATCAATATTTTTCATAAAAATTGTCTAATCATTTGTTTTGTTTTACAAAATCTAACACATTTTCTAAATAAGCATATAGCGGCGTATATGTGGAGAAAAATATTAAGTTTCAATATTTAAAATAAACATGTTTTGCAATTACTAATATTTCATTATCTAATAATTAACATACTCTTATAAAAAAATAACAACATTAAAATAGATAGAATTTCTTTTATGAGGAAAAACACTTTTTTCACATTGTTAATTAATTTGATAAAAACGAAAACAAAAAATATACTCTAAAACAATATAATTGTTAATGTGGCTTAGCTTAATATGATAATTAAAATTCATTATATTAATAATTTAAATAAAAAATAAAAAAACTACTCACTTTTTGGGTATAGTCGAAACGTAAGGCATTAAAACTTTATCAACAAATGAACCGAAACCTAAACGGAAGTTTGAGGTAATATTACGCATAGTTTCTGATAATAAATCACCCAAAGCAGAAAGTTTTTCTTTATCATCTTCCATAGATTTTGACAAGTCCATAAGATAGTATAAATCGACAGGATAATCTTCAGCTTGAGAATAACGCATATTTAAACTATGGACTTCATCTGCAAATATAAAATAGCAATGTTATTAGTAGTAAACTCTTTAAAATTTTATTGAAATAAAAACTTACTTATACGTAATTTTAGTGATACTCTTTGGGGACTAATTTGTACAATATCACTGCCGCTAAAACTGCCAGCAGAACTAGATGCTCCTGAAGCACCATACGAACCAGAATATGAACCTGATGCTGAGCTACTATACGAAGAATTGGCATAATACGAACTACCATAGGACATTTGACCACCACCAGCTGCTGCTGCATAACCAGCTCTGGTTAATTCACGATTCATAGTAAAACTTTGTACAGTATCTGGATTCCAGATAAATTCCTCAGGACATACATTAGAATAACTGTGTTGGAAGCATCGGGGTTTATCGCCGTGATCCGGTTGCATACACCAGGCACAACTTTGTGTTTGTATACACTCATGGCAAGTGCGTTTGTTGACACAGGGATTTTGTATAAGTTTACCAGCAAATTGGGCTTCAACCGAAAATACAAAACAAACAAAGACAAAGGCTAATAACGCCAGCGGGTAAAGGCGTTTATTGGAAGAAATCATATTTATTTTGGCAACTATGCAAAATAGTACTTAAAAATATATTCGTATTTTTGTTCTATTTTTTTGTTAATCGTTCGAGTACTGAAAGAAGAATAAAATTTAAAAAAAGTGTTTATTTTAATGATATACTGTTTAAATAAAAGAAAATAACAACGAAGAATTTTTTTTAGTCACCAATGACGTCATATGAGATAATAAATATTATCGTAATTCTAAAAAAACACAAATGAATTTTAACGAAAAGAAATACAAAAAATAACCGGTAAATTGTTGCGAAAAAAAAACTGGTTTACTTTACTAGAATAAAAAATTGACTCAATCTCATGGTAACTATATCTTAATTTCTTAAGCCTTTAATAATTAAAGTTTAATATAAAAATGTAATTAAATAAAAATTAATAAAGATGTGTGTATTAAAAGGAAACTGGCTAATAATAAATCGTACAAATTTCGATACGATAACGATTGCGATTGTGAATTGGAACATTTTTTATTTCGATGAAAAAATTATCTCTTGACCAAGACACTAACTCCGTTTAAAGATTTTTCCTTAAAGTTGATTGATTGTGAATTGGAAAATTATTTATTTCATTGAACAAATTATCTCTGGCAAAGACACTAATTCTGTTTAAAGCTTTTTCTTTAAATATTTAAACAGAGTACTATGTAAAATATTTTAAAAGATACAGTTAGTGCGATATCTCTAGATATGACTTAGCAAAGGAATGATCTCAACAAGAAGCTCACTTTTTTGTTATTATAAGTTAAGTCAAAAGTGCCAACTAGAAGATATTGATGATGAAATAACAGGATGTGCTTTATTGTATTGCCGCGATTGCATCAAGCACAAGGAGGAGGTTGTGAGTTCCTTTTTAGAATCCATTCGTGTGAAAAAATGGCGCGACCAAGTCGTAATCTTGAAAATGTTTTAATTTTGATTTTATCAGTGTCTGTTGGGTAGAAAGAGGTGTTATGTTGTGGGTTTATAATAGTGTAATGGCAATGATTGAATGGTTTATCTTTAAATTTATCTTTAATAACGTTCTTAATATGTCGACCAATATCAATTTTTTCTAGTGTACCATCCATAGTTATAGGTGAATTTAGCTGCCAAGTCAACTTTTTCGTTACCGGTAATGTCGATGTGACTTGGTATCCAGTGCAATTTCATTATATCTTAATTGTCAATTAGAGTAACTCTAATTTGAATTATTGTTCCATTTAAAAGTGAAAGGTTTACTTATGGCTTTTAGTACTGCAAGGCTGTCGGTGAGTATTACTATTTTCTTTCTATCTACTAGTATTATACGTATTGCTTGATATATAGCACAAGCTTCTCCTGTAAAAACAGATGATTGTTTAGCGACCGTAGCGATGATGATGTTATCACCGTTCTCATTAACTACAGCGTAGGCTAGTATGTTACTTTGTGATTTAGTCTGTATAAAAAAATCGCCAGTTGTTTTTTAAAAAGGTTTTTTGTTCTGAAAAATGGCCGAGGTATATATCCTTTGGAGTATCGTTGTTTATGAAGTTTGCTAGTGACATATTGAAAGAGGTAGAGTTAATCATATTAATCTGTAGAAGTGATACAAGAACTTCATTTATTTTTAATCCTAGTTTAATCCATTGTTGAGAAAACTAATGAATGTTTATAAAATAAGACTCTGTTTGGTTCCGGGTCACTGTGATATTCTCGGCAATGAAATAGCTGATGAGCTGGCTTGGATCTGGATAGGTCTTTCGTTGAGACATTTGTTAGAATTCTAATTGGTCCCTACTTTAGGGTCATAAGGGAATGGATTTTGGATAACACGAATCGTGCCTGGAGGAACAGAACGGACTGCAGGATATCTAGAGCATTATGGCCTAGTCTTAAACTGTCAGCTTCGAAATATCTTCTGGGTTTGAGTCGTTGTAATATAAGAATTATAGTAGGAAACATTACTGGTCACTTCTCAATAGGGAATATCATGAGTAAATGGGACATTGGCACGACAGATTTTTGCAGGTCATGCAATGATGTGAACGAGCTAGAGACAGTGGAACACATTTTCTATCATTGTGAAGCATTGGTTTGAAGCCAGACACTACATGAACTAGATGAGGTTACGAGCAAAGAGTTTACTAATCTCATAGGGTTTGTAATGGGGATAAGTTGGGTTAGGAGCAATAGAAACTAATTCCTAAGGTTTAGATTCTACTCTTTTCTCTTCTTCTTCTTTATCTAAATTTTCCTTTCTCTTTTTCAATTCCTCTATATGTCTTAAAGGGATCACAATGGACCTTTTTAATCTCTGGGTAGAAGCGTGAATATCCCCGTCCTTTTCAACCTAACTTAACCTTAATCCGTTGTTTTTTAATGCCATTAAAAACATGACATCTCCTTCTCACTCCAACTTTGAAGATCGGAAGGGCAATTATTCCATATATTAATATTTTATTACTCAGAGCAAAACAAATTTCTCCAAGAAAAATTTTCATGTGATTTAAAAGTATTTTTGTACATTAGTTTCGATTTTAGAATTAAAACAAACTTGGGTCAAGTCAAAGCACTTAATATCAATTTTGTTTTAATGAACAGTCATACATATATGACATAATTTTTTGGAGAATTATTATTATTTGCTAAAACTAAAATTAATAAATTTTAAATGTATGAGTGTAATGGTTTATTTAATTTAAAATTATTTATATATTTATCATAAACATGTAGGGTGTCCCAGTATGTATTAATTTAATGTGTATGCCAAATTTGCAAAATTTTGTCAAAATTTAAATAATGAAATTATTTTATTAATTCGCGCTATAAAATAACATTTTGAAAGAAACATAAACAAAGCAAATAAATACAGTTTCGTTAAAATTGAAATTTACTAAAATAAATATTTACTCGTAAACAATTTTAATAAAATAAATGCAATCAATTTATTCAAAATTAGAAACCTTTAAAAATGATTTAATACTATAAAATTAAATGACTAAATATACAATTCCAGATGTGTTTAATTTTGTATGTACATGTGTGTGTGTGTGACAAATTAAAAAAAAAGAGAAATATATATTTAATAATATAAAACAGAAAGAAAATTATTATCAAATATAATATTTGTTAGGTGGTTGTTGGCTTAAGCGTTTTAGCTGCTGACGATTTTGATTATATTTTTCATTATTTTGTTTTACTATTTCATATACCAAGAAACTCATCAAGATTTCATATGAAACATTAAGTCACTAACATATACAATAAATGACTCATCATCCATTCAAAAAAACACACAAAATGTTTAAATATATTTAAAAAGAAAATAAACTGACAGTGAAATTCGCCCAATGAAATCACGGAAAGAGAGAGGATATGAGTATTAGTGCAAAATAAAAACGCTTAATAAACTAAAATCTCAGACAACATTACAAAACAAAAATAACAATTTCTAAAACTATTACTAGACCAAGGAAATCCCATTAAAAAGTTTGCAAAACTAATAAAGGTGTGTGTTCGAGATTATTGGATTCAACTGTAATAAACAAAACTAAATTAAGTTTTTTTTATAAATATTTATATAAAATACTGCTAAGGTTTTATTATAACAAATCACTAGTCAGTTAAGCTAAACATAGAAAACTATGTACATAGTAAAAGTAATGTAGGTCACGTTCTTTATATTTTTTTCAATTAAGGTTGTTTCTTGTGGTTTACATGATAAAATAAATAAGAGAGAAAAAAAACTTGAAATTTCTTTCTTATAATTTTAATGTTTTTAATCAAAACAACTGGTTTTTCTTTGTCATCTGTTGTGTTGGCTTGACTGGCTGTTCTTTCAATATATATGGATGTATGTGTGCATCTTTGTTACTTATTTGCAAAGCTTGTTTACAACGATATGACTAATTTTGTTGTTTCTTTTATTATTTATATATTGATTCATTGATCTTTTTATTATAAACGTTTGATTTATTTGTTAGGAAATGAATATCTGTTTAATTGTTGAAATATTTAAGAAACATTTTTAAATATTAAAAAATAAATATAATGTATGGACATTTAAAATGAATTTATCTAATGAATTAATCAAATTGTTACTTAAGTTTTTAAATACTTTCCATAAGTTCTAAATAAAGCCTTCAATCCCATAGATTTGTTAAATGCGCCACGGGATTTCTCAGTTAATACAGAAGCAATTTTAATTTGACTCCAGTTCTAGCTTCTCGTTATAATATTTCAATATTTGTAAAATTTCATTGTTGCATCATATATTGAAGATTGCCCGATATTTATAATATGTTTAACAGTTATGGAAATATTCATATGGGAGCTATGGTAAATTATGGACCGATCTTGATGAAATTTGGCAAATAGATTAATGCTTACATAAAACTTATTTGTTATATGTTAAATTTCATTAAAATATTTAAATTTTTAAGGTATGTTTGAGTGTTAAAACTCTATTCCGGGAGAACATTTGTATGGGGGCCGATCATGACCAAAATCAATAGCCTTGTGCCAAAAAAATCATATGTATAAAGTTTCATTAAATTATCTCTAAAATTGCGACCTGTACTTTTGCGTACAAGCTTTACATGGACAGCCAACCAACCAGACAGACGGACGGACATCGTTAAATCGACTCAAAAAGTGATTCTGAGTCGAACGGTATACTTTAAGGTGGGGGTAGGAAAATTTTTTCTCTGTTACAACATTTGCACAAACCCAACCTCCTATAGTAAATTCGATACATAGATGATAAATAATATAAATCAATTTTTGAATCGTTCCCTAAAACTTCTGAATTTATTGAATAATTGATCGGACGACAACAAATTAAAAAATACTGGACGAATGTTTTGAAAACATTTTATAACATGGTAGCTATTAGATATCAAGCCTTATATTCCTACCTTAAAACCCCATAAAACCTCTACTAAAGTTTGTTGGGTATTCACCTGGGTATTTAATCTCGATATATTTTAGACTTAAATAACTTTAAAAACAAAAGCTAGAGAGTTACTGTTTAGCAAAGATCCAAGTTTTTATGACTTTAAGAAGATACGATATCTAAGAAAGACTAATAAGCAGGGAAACTATAAATATTTAATTGCATGTATTTTCCAGGATGTCTAATGAAGCGAACGCTTAAGATATTTATCCGTTTTATTAAATAAAATATTAATAAAGTCTTTTACTTTAATGGAAGTTATGAGTTTATAAAAAGTTTATAGAAAATCTGTGTTTTTTAAATGTTTTTTAAAGCATAATTTTTGTTTTTTGATTACATATTTGGAGCATATTGTTTTCCCTGCTAATAAGCTATTAGATAGAAGAAATCTGAAACAATTCTACCTTAAACAAACCATATTTGAATCGAGGAACTGATTTGCTGTTAAGTATCAAGAAAGCTATGGCCGGAACTACAAAAGTCTAAAATCCATAATAAATATTAACCATTCAAGAATATTGCAGAACAATAGAATTACGTGATTAAGAAAATTGTTTTACAAATTTGAAGTATGAAACATTTTTTAGCATCCTCACGTGGTAATATCTTAGCCAATATGATAATGGCTAAGATCTTACGGCATTAAAAACTTAAGTTTATATAAATTTATATCTTTACACATGAATAAATCTTTTACATGAATATATCTATTTAGTATAAATCACAATAAATTTTGCTATCGTCTAAAATAATATTTTTAAACTTTGCTTTACAAAGCTTTAAAATAATTATATGTTGGGATATAAGATGATTAAGGTTGCTACAGAGCAAATATCTATTGATTAGAAAAACGATATAGGTATAAAATATTACAATATAAATTATGTATCCCGCATGAAGCCCTAATACAAATGTTGCAGCTGTCTAAAGGAATTCTTTTAATTACAAATATCTTAAAATACCTCAATTAAGTATTTTTATTTTTAAGACAAAACTATCGAAATAGTATATTCACTCGAATCAATAAACATACAAGCTGATAAGATAGAATATGTACAACATATTTAAGATATTTCATTCTAATTGGAAAAATATGCTACAGATCATTAGAAATTTTACAGAATAAAGTGGAAAAACGTAAACAATAATGATGATGGCTTTTAAAATAAAACACCCCTTTTTATTTATAGAAATATGGAAACCCAAGAAGTCAATTAAAAACTTTTAATGCTTAACAACAAAATGCACGTGCCTTTTTTAACTAAACAAAAGAAATTTATATGAAACCGTAATACATTAAGGTCATATATGGCACCAAATGAGTCATCTTATAACAAAAGGCCATTAGGGGTTAAAATTTACCTTCAGTAATAAATCAAAATGAAAACAAATTTTAAAAATATATGATACAAAAAAAGAAAAAAAATGAAATCGTTTGATATTTGTTTAAAAAAATAGGGATCTATTAATAGAATCCGCACAAATAAATACAGAAAAACAAACATAACTAGCAGACCAAAATGGAACCGGAGAGGGAAACATATCAAGCAACAAGTACTATAGCTGTCATTGAAGATATTGATGCCAGTAGAAGAAAATGAGTTATCAACAACACAATCTTATCAATATGCAACACCATTATCAGCAACGGCAATACCAACAAACATCGTGCAACTATGCAGGAAGAGGTGTTGGTTTTTAATGGATTTGCATATGGAAAATGTGTATGTATGCATTTAGTTTTGTGCATGAGTATAGATCAGCAAAATATCAACTAAAAAAAGAAAACATTATGTATTTTATGTGAGTGATCTTGTTTGTAGAGCATAGAGGGAAATGTGGGCGTTCTAACTTGTTCTCCACTGAGTCTCAATGGCACTACGCAATCTGCGTTACACACATACACACACACACACAATCACATATCAAAGTGATATTTTAATGGCAGATTTTTAGTTTGTTTAAAGTAAATTACCAAATTACATTTTTTTTATTTCAACATATTTTTACATTTTCATTTCTTAACTTTTCTTATTATTTACACTTTGTCACAACAATTTACTTTTTTTATTAAATTTAATTTTTTTATGATTTAATGATCTTTTTTTCGATCCGATGAAATCATCATCGTCATTTATTTCGTGTTTCTTTATTCTTTTTTGTTAATTTTGTGTAGTATTTTTTGTATGCTTTTTATTTAATATTTCCACATAATTTTTGTATGTTTTCTTACGTAATTTCAATGATTCATCTTAATTTAACACTTACACTTTCGTTTTATTGTAAAATTACAAAAAATTTCTTATAAATTTAATTAAATTTCAATAAATTTAATGCCATCAGGGCGGAGGTGTTGTATGTGTTTTTTTTTCTTTATTTCTATTTTGTTTTCTTTCACCCGTTTATTTTATGGCAACGTATCCGTTCTCACTGTTTATCTTACTATTCTAGTCGAAGTCCAACACTGGTCTGACAAAAAAACGATAATGAATGGAAAAGAGGTGAAAAACAAGCAAATATATATAAAAAAGAAACGAATTTTAATTGTGCATAGTCAGTGACTGTGTCAGTAAAAGATGTTGTTGGTATTAAAATTACAATTCAGTGTAGACTGCGACAGCATTCATATGTACATAGTCGTATTTTATTACATTATTTGTATTACTTTATTTTTCCCAAATTCTAATTGATATTTTGTTAAAATTTTTTTAACAATTGCAACTCATTGAGATAGTTAATTCATTTAAAAAGGACTTATGGTACTCATTTATCTCCCTTACTCCTTAAAATCGCAAATATTTCTTAAACTATTTATCTGATTGCAAATACTAAGGTATCAATTAAAAACGCGTTTATAAAAATGATAAAAAGAAATATAAAAGTTTTATTAACATAACTTCATTAAATATTGTATAATTTTTAGTGAAAAAAAAAAAAAAATATATATATATATATATAGCTGGACTTCGGCCCAGCGAAAGGCACTTTTTATTCTGTGGTAGTCCAAAATCTACTTCGCTAACATAATACTTTCTTTTTATCTTAGCTTTTTTATAGCAATTATTTTTTATGTATATTAATATATTTTACATCATTATTTCCCGGACTATTAACGGCGTCATTTGCTGATTAGGGAGAGTCAATAAAATTCGTTTTCTGATAGTTTTCTCGGAAACCATAAGAATTTAAATGATTTTTATAGAAATGATTTTTGTTTTTCACGGCTGTTTGTGGCAATTGTATTTGTAGCTTAAAAACCAGTCCACGAGAAACAAAAATCTGGTAACACTTTATTTAACAAACGCTGTGAAATATTTGAAACATTTGTTTAGTGTCCATATTGGGAACAAAAATGTGCCAACAAGAGGTACAGTGCGAAGTATATATAATTTATAATATTAAATAGTATATATATATTATTATATATATATTATTAATATATATATTATATATAAGTGTTATATAATAATAAATATATAATATTATAGTATATATATATTATACTAGCTTAAAGGGCCGATGTTTTAAAATAGGGAAAGTATTTATTATACTATTTATATAAAATATATGTATATATTTATATGTATTATATATATATAATAATAGTATATATAATTATAGTATTTTTTAAATTAAGCAAATCATAATAAACTTTAAAAAAAATAATTAATCGAAAAATCGAAAAGTACAAAAAGGGAAGTAAATGTAGGTGAGCCTATGTGGATAAAAATTCACAATAGTGAAATTCGTGGCAGCTTAAGATTGAGAAAGAAATCAAGAGGAGGACTTTTGGTTCTTCTAGTTTTTGAAATTTCTATAATTATGAACCTAGAAACATGAAATTTGGGATATGTGGTCCTTAATTAATGAGAATTCATAAGAGGGGGCTTTGTGGTACTTTTTTGTTATTTGAATGGTACTTTTTGAATTTTATAAAGTTATGAACCTAGAAACATGAAATTAGGGTTATGTGGTCGTAAGTGAATTAGAGCCCATAACATGAGACTTTGTGGTACTTTTCTGATCTTCTAATGGTACTTTTTGAATTTCCTGTAATATTTAACCTAGAAACATGAAATTAAATATAAATTCACAAGAGCGGTCTATATAGTATTTTTTTCTTCTAACGGCACTTATTGATTTTTTATAATTATGAACCTAGAAAGATGAAATTCGGGATATATAGTCCTAAATGAATGTGAATCCACAAGAGGAAACTTAATGGTACCTTTTTGTTCTGATGGTACTTTTTAAATTTTCTACAATTTTTAATTTAGATACATGGTCCTAAGTTAATGAAAATTCATTTGGGGACATTGTGGTACTTTTTTGTTCATATGATGGTGAATCCATGTCAAAAAGGATTCCATGTCATGTTGAAACATCCTTTACTGTAAAAGAAATTTTCATAAAAAAAATAGTTTTAATTTATATTATAATTCAATAAAACCCGCGCAACACCGTGTAAATCAGCTCGTATAAAAAAGTCTTTGCAAAAATTCAAAAGACTTAATCACGGAAATTATTAAAAATTTAATGGAGCAGAAACAATGAGTTATAAACAAAAAGTTATAAACTTTTATATACCATTTATATATTTCATGCAATGTTATGATCAGAGACCGTAACAGATGACTTTTATAATAAAAGTCCCGAAATAAGTTTTTTTTTAGTTTTATTTTTTTCGAGCAAAAATAAAAGTTATTTTTTGAGTTTTATCATCTTTAAAACTAGTTATTAAGAAACGCCAAAAGTATTCATCATTTCGCAGACCGAACGCCTGTAGCTAAAGCGATGAAATGTAGAACTTAGGTTGAACTTTGGATCCATATATATAATAATTACGTATAAGATAGTGTTAAACAAATGGTCTACTACTTTTGATATTGTTCGATAAAACTGTCAAAAATTAATATAAATAATAAATCTTTTTCTCTTATTATTAGGTATCAACATGAAATTTAAAACAACATATACTAAAAAATGCTGAAAACTTTTATTTGAAAATGAAATATTTGGAGGGGCTACTTCATCGTGCAAAAGATAAACTTATTTCAAACAATGGAAAACTTAAAAAATACTATTGATTTTCATCAAAAATTGTGATGGATTTTTATTATTTCTTGAACATTAAAAATCCTTTTTGATTGAAATAAAAATAAAAGAGAGATAGAAGTAGATAATTGCTAACAAGAAAATGTTTACGAGTAAACCCGTGGTAATGACTAAAACCAATTAAAACTTTAAAATCGATGACATCGTGTGCATAATTACTATGTTTTGTTGCTAAAATTGAATCAGGGTACACTGACCAGGTACAATCGTCGAGGCAACAAATACAACAACCCAACTTTTTGTCTCTCTTTTTTGTGTAATTGAAGTGTAAAAAACAACTGATTGAAATATATAGCATTAAATATAATATAAACCAACTTTTTATGATCATTAATTATTAATGTACATGTGAAAAAAGTATTAAAGTACGTTTTTTACAACTATTCTTTTAAAGTTTTGTTGTTGTACAAGTTTGTTATTTCATTTACATACCATTCCCCACGTGTTCTGAGAAATGGTTTGTTAAGTTGAAAAAGTTTGTTATAGTATGTTAAGTTAAAAAAACACTTGCCAATTACTAAATATCTTGTTAAAATTAACTAAGAGCTTTTGCAAAATAAAATAAAAATTGTAAAGCAATAAAATATTATAATTATTGATTTTATTTATTATAGACGAAATACATTTTGTAAGCATACTATATATAGTCTTTGATTCCTAAAACCGATATCGTTCTTGGTGCCAAAAATTGGAAAGTGGGAAGTTTCTTTAAGTAAACACTAAAACATAAACAAACTTTGACAGACTTGCGACACCAAAACAAAATCAGCCGGGTCGACGATTATACCTGTTCAGTGCACCCTGAATTGAATGTTAACATTGAAAAAAAAAAAAAAAAAACAAAAACGATGTCTAGTCGACTTGGGATAACTAAAAATCTAACAGATTTTCTTTACACACAAATAATTTCGATTTTTTTTATTTCTCTTTAACTTTATTTGTATATATGTATTTCTTTTATTTATTTATCGAAATTTCAATATTCATAATAACATTTCCATCTATTATTTGGTAGTATTTTAATCGAAATAAAAGTTAACCTGTAGAATTTTGCACGTTAACTCCTAATAAATTATATTAATTAATTAATATGAAATTACTCTTGAACGTTAGCAACAAAACATAGCTAATGTATAAATTTTCAACATTTCAAATTAAACTATTCACCACGAACTGGTGTTACCATAACAAAATTATAACATGATATATTAAAGCTACTTGTTGTGAATCTCATATAATGAGGCAACAATTAAAGCACTGTTGTTTGTTTTTCAAGCAAAGACGTTTTTACACAATTTGTTTATATGGCCAGGCTGTAAACTCGTCGATTTTTTCTTATTCCCATTTTTGATGATTTTTTCACACACATTTCTTTTCTTGTTCATAAGTTTTTCTTCTTTCCTTGCAAACGCCATGTACAATATAAACGCGCATGCAATCGATTTGTAAAAAAAGGTGTATTTATTGAAAATATTATTAAAAATACTGTATTATTTTAGTAATTTAAAAACTAAGCAAGTGCTGAAACAAAATTAACAAATAATAAAAATATCTTATAAAACAACAACGAAATTTTCCAAATGGAAAAAAAGAAGATGGTGCATTGAAAAAATTTTCTGTGGTTTTCTTTTACTTGTCCATCGTCGTATATTTTTCTGATTTTATTTCTTCTCATCTGATACACGACCATCTATAATTTTCCAGTGTCAAAAAGTGAGTGCAAAAGAAAGGAATAAAATAAAAGTGAAAAATGTAAAATAAATAAAAAAAAATTCTTAATTTTGGAAAATGTTATGAAAAAAGTAAAAGATAAATCAATTTAGAAAAAAATATTAAACAAATTATTTCTGTAAGTACAAAAAGAAATTGTATTTGAAACAACGAAATAAATAAGAAAAGCAAACAAGAATTGTTATAAAAAAAATATTGAATTGAATGAAGAAAAAGTGTGCGCGTGAGTGTGTGTGTTTTGAATTGTGTTGGTGTGTATACAAAGTGACGAAAGATAAAACTGCATGAAACAGAAGAAAAAAAAACAACTTTTTAATTCGTTAAGTTCGTTTTAGCACTGCCGCTATTTTAACCAAAAAGATTTTTTTTATACAAATAATAAACAAAAAATAAAACAAAAACAATAAGAATAATTTATTGTTAATTAATTGATAAATAGTGCTGCTGTTTGTTAATTTCTTTTAAACTTAAAAAGTGCTTTCTTACTTGTTTGTAAATATTGAAAACAACAATAAGAAGTTAATAAAAAAACCCAAGTGTGCTGTATATTTATTAAAAATATCCCTAAGGATTTAAAGTTAATACATAGCTATTTTATTGGTGGATAATTTACTTCTTTTGTTTTAATTCCAAAAGGTAAGTTTTTTTTTTGTTCTTTCTTTTATAAATTTTATGTTATTTTTTACATTTTTTTAGCCCCAAAATATGTCTCAGTTTTTTTCGGTAATAATTTTTATATATTTTTCTTATGTTCGTTTATATTTTGACTACAAGTCTTTAATAATTGAGCGAAAGTTGTCTTCCCGCTTTTGTTTAGTGTAATTCCTGTTGCATATTACAGTATGTACACTTTTGTTGTGCTTTTTTTGTTGTTATTGTAGTTGTGTTTGTAGCGCTTGCATCTCCAATGTATCTTGTTGCTAGCTAGCCAGTCAGCCAAGGCAAGTCAACCAAATGTTGCACTTCTAACTAACCCAAAACATTTGGTAACATAAAAACAACAACAACAACAACGAAAGCAACAGCAACAATAAGTAAAACAAAAAAGAAACTAAATACAGACGAACGCTCCTTTACACTTCCTTAACAATGATGACGAAGATAAAAAAAAATAGCACACTGACTGTCTCTGCTGCCAGTAAGTGAGTTTGATATTTAGTTTTTATGCTGTTGTTGTTTTTGAAAAAGAGAGAGAAAGAGCAAAGACTATGAATACAAGTGATATTTATTACAGTCCAAGTTGTACATACATATTTACCATTTTACCTTAAGTTTACATTTTACTTAAAGCCGGTATACATTTTTTACATCGTCCATAAAGCCGGTTAAAATAAAATATGTTGCTTTAAATATTGTAAGTAGTGTTGCCAGTAGCTTAAGAGAAAATGTAGATGAATTGGATGTGAAAAGATCCAAAATGGAAATTTTGGGTTAAAAGAAAAAATTTAATATCTTTTACCCTTTCGTTCAGGTGTCAATGAAATAATATGAATAAGAGTAATAATTAAAAAAAGGAAGGTAATACAAATATGTTCAAATTATAATATGACCTCAATTTATTAAACAAATATAAAAAACACTAAAGTATCCTAAAATATGTCGAATTATTTTCACAGAAATTTTATCAATTTTAACTATTTGGAAGCCTATAGTAGGTCAAGCACTACCACACGAAAACCCATAATGTTGTTTATAAGTTTAAAATTTCGAGTAGGGATATTACAGTAGACATGATCAATTGAGGAATGGGGGATTACTATGTAATTCGATAAAAACTCTTTCGATTCTAAAATTAATATATTTTGAATAAATTTTCCAAAGCTTTTCTTTTCGAAAGGAAATACTTAATAGTTTCCCTGATACTTTTATTTAGTGTAAAATTAAATATATAAAATTTAAATGAATTTATGAACTTAGAGTGATAACCAAAAGTAGGCCTTATATGGTAGCAGAAATAAAAAGAGAGATCTTTAAAAATTTTGGAACTCCTTGTGGGATTTATGCACGTTAATAATGATTTTAGGAACATAAATAATGGACTGATCTTCATGAAATTTTATACAAAGGTTGAAACATTTGCACGTTGTTTTTGTACAAATTTTGTTAAAATATACCGGCTGGACATCTATATGGGGACTGGTGAAATAATGAAGGGTCATTAAGCAATTTTTATAGATTTTGTCACTGTATTTAATATTAGTGACATGTAAAATTTCAGATACCTTTAAGATTACAACCAGACATACGCTCAGAAAGTGATTCTTATTCCAATAATATATTTAAGGTAAAAGTACGAAGATTTTTGTATGCGTTACAAACATCTGAACAAATGAATCTATCGTGGTATAAAGTAAAAATAGTATTTATTACTGATCAGTCTATGTACAGTAAAAGATCTATAGATACCCAGGCACAAACTGCCAACCGTACAAAAGATCAAGCGCTAGCATAATGTTTTTTAGTAATAAAACAATGCGGTTTGCCAACGTTAGGGTTTACAACTAATGAAACAATTTGCCAATGTTTTTTTTCGCAATTTTTTTTTATTTGTATTTATTTTTTTGTTAAATATTTTATTTATATTGAAAATATTAATATAAAAGAGTCATAACAATTGTTTCATTTTGAAATTTAGTAAGAAATCTCTTAACATCTAACATGTTTATGTTTATTTTAGTTTCTTTTTGGCTTTAATCTTTAACGACGTATAATTCTCTTTCAATAGATGGATAATTGAAAAAACTTAATGTTTTATTGTAAATACTACCTATTAAATAAATATTGCTTATGAAATTTCCTAATTTATTATTAAAAATTTCTGATATTACCATAAAATTTTTATTGCTTAGTAAACATATATTGTCGGGGGGAGTATCTGTAATTTTGTAGCCAAAAATGTTTTTAAAAGAAAGCTTTACTTTAGATTCAATTGTTATAGTTTTTTTCAAGTAAATATTTCTTTTTTTAATTACGGGATAAATTAATGGGCTTGAGCTTTTGTTAATGTTATTTTGAAATATATGCAGTTTTCTTTGAGTTTGACCTATTTGTATTAGATTTTACTATAGATTTTAAATGTCTCAGACTATTTATTTATTAATTCTTTTATTTATTTTTTTATTTATTAATTTTCTATTCAAGTAATATAAAAAACTACTCTAGGCCAATAAACTTTTAATAAGAAAAATTTTAATAAAGTATTTATTTAAATTGGCAAATAATTTAATTTTTGTTATTTAAAGAGCTAGGAAAATGCTCTTAAAAATGATATACATATGTTGGCAGAGCGTTAGATATTTAGTTTTTAGATGTTTATGCCAAAGACGAAAAAAATGGCCAATCGTAGAATGATATTATTTGATTTTTGGCATAACGTTTTCATAGAAGAACGTCTCATGTTTTTCCAACGTTTTAACCACCTTGAAAAATCGTTTGCCAACGTTGGCCCATTTGTATTTTTCTGCCTGGGTAGTAAGAGATTAGTATCCGAGTACAACGTATCTGTAGGATAAGTTAAATCGCCCTACCAGCAGTTTGACGAATGTACCACATGAGGAGTATTTTACACAAGTGATCATCGTTCGCCATAGTCCTTCCTTAATATAGTTCAATATTTATAAGGATATCTTGTATACCACACCAAAATATCATGCCTAGAATGATTAATGTTTTGCTGAAAAAGTTTAGAGAACAAAGAAATGTTTTATCTTTAACCGGTCAATATTTATATATCAATTTATACATATGCATACCCATCTTAAATGACAAAATAACTTTAGAAGGACCCATACCACTATAATGTACGGTCGAAGGAAAATCATAATAAATTTGGCAAATCATAGAAGTGATTACAGGTTATTATCTGTTAAGATCAAAAACCATGAGGAAGGAGGTGAATTATGTTACAATGGAAATGATTCATATAAAACTGTTGGGCATATAATAATAATTTCAAAACAAAAAAATATGATATCCATATATTATATCCCTGCCAACATTTTCTATCCAAAATTGAACAAAAGAGTAAACTCAAGTTGTTATAATAGAGAAGAATATGATATCATTTTCTTATCTAAGAAGTGTCACCGTTCAGGAAGAAGTGTGCAGCAGTTCTTGGGTGTCGAATTAGAAGCATTTTTAGTGATGAATTTGGATACTATTTTTGCCAAAATTCTAACAAAATATTCTATCCAATTTATTAATGAAAAGTAAGAAAAATATGTATAAATTTTCATATCCAAGAAGTGTCACTGTTCGGGAAGAAGTGTGCAGCAGTTCTTATACTTTTTTTATTATATTATTAAGTATTTTATTGGGTGTCCAATTAGAGTAATTTTTAGTGATGAATTTGAATACTTTGGAGGCTTTTTGGGTGACACTATTTAATGTATTTTTTAGACATCGAAATAGTTTCATTAAGGAGGGAAAATGTAGCTTCATTTTATTTTTATAAAATAATTTAAATTTATTTCCATTTTAAGAAACATTCTTTGAATTTTGATTTATATTATATTCAGCTTTAATTTTAAACCTCGAACATATGTATTTGAAAGTAAGACATTAATTAAATAACAAAGTTTTCTTCACATTTTTCGAAAAATCGAAATTATCCAGAAAATATCATATTGAAAGCACTAATGGGAAACAGTTTTTGGTAACATAATAAATATTCAGAAACTAACTTTTAAGTGAATTTTTCGACATTTAGTTAATACGAAAAATGTGTAATAAATAGATTAAAAATCGAAATTAATGTAATTTGTTTTTGTAAATTTGCTTACTATCCAAAAATTAACTTCATAAGAGCACTAAAAGGAGTGGCAGGGAAAGAATTAAAAATAATAATAATTTTAAAAACTAACCAACATCTCCCATATGTTCTGAAGTTTTTATTAAATTTATCAAAAGTGCTATCGAATCTTTGATACCCTCTATCATCTTACCGAAAAATAACATTTGCGCCTTAAAGTATGATTTCACATTTATAGTTCTACATTTTTTTTCCAAATTACTAAAATATAAAATTCAATAATTTGGAAACGATTGATGTTAGAATTATGGCTTTTTTATGTTGTATTCAGTGTTGCCGATTTCTGTGTAATTATCCAAAAATGGGACAATTTTAAATTCCTTTTATAATTTTTGGATAATGAAATTTCTGCGTAATTTTTGTGCAATTTCAATAGAATTTAATTTCATAAATAATTATATAAACTGTAATAAGAAGTCATATATATTTTTTGTACAAAATTGCTCCAATTTAGAGATTAAGTCTGTGAAAATGACAACCTGAATTTCAAAAAAAAAAAAAAAAGTAAGGTTAAAAACACAATGGTATTCTATTGCAATTTTGCAACAGGAGCGGAATAAAACGTGTAACTTGTGATTTCCATGATTTATAATACTTCCAAAAGGGAACTTTAACCACTCCTATGAATGTATGTATTTATTTTTATCAGGGAAAAAGGTTAATTTCTAAGAAGATTTTTATTATCTTTTAACAAACCCAAAACAACATTTATATTAAATAATAAAATTCATAAAAAGAAAACACAAAAAGGTATTGTCGTTGGTAGAAATATTAGGGCCTAAAAACTATAGTAACAACACGTTGTTGAAATCAACGCTTTTAGAGTTATTTTCAAGAGTTTTTTTTTTTACTGGGATATTTATATTTTAGAAATCACAGAGCTAAGACAAAATAAATTAATTTTTTATATTAAAATTAATTAATTTTTAAAAAGTTTACATTTTTGTGTAATTTTTTAAATTTTGGATTTTGGTTGTGTAATATGAACTATCGACTCCGGCAACACTGGTTGTATTACAATTCTCTTGAAT
>MINK01174442.1:3892-23526 GCA_001735545.1 Phormia regina
AAAAAGAGGGGGTTTTTTAGTTTTAGTTCTATACAGATCGACCAATCGATCTGTATAGAACTTAAAATAAAAAATTAGTTTTCCTTAAAATCTTTGTTTTGCGATTTATTCATTTATTTCGAATTTACGTTTTTTGTTGATGTTCATGTTGTGGATGTGAAAAGAGCGAATACACTCTGCCCTTGAGTGGTATGGGTGCCTACCAATGATTTAAACGATTATAGATTTTCGTCAAAACATGAATTTCGGAAATGTTATCGGTTACGATATTCTGGCGGTCAGGGATCGATATGATAATTTTGCGAATTTCCGAACTAATAATAGTGTTTAAAATAAGATTGGTAAGAAAATAGAAGATCAATTATATTTTTATAAGATAAGTTTTGGCTTATTTTATAACATTGTATTATTAATAAACCCTTTTTTGTTTTAATGAAAAAACATAATTTTGTTAAAAAAGTATGAAAAACTTGTTTTTTTAAGTGAATATTTTTGCGTTTTTAAAGCATATTTTTGTACTGCATTTTTTAGAGCATATTATGGTTTCCCTCGTTTTTAGTTTTCAGACAAAATCTAACGGACTTCGGAGAAATGTGGATTTTATAGCTGAAATTGTAAAAATCTCATATTTGGAATTTTTGGAGATTTTCTGGGAGTTGTGGGATATCATTTTCAAAATTCTTAATGTTATTTACACCATCTTTACTAACAAAGATTTTATTGCATATTTTTTTTACAACAAAGTTAGAATTTTCTTTGACAAGCCTTCTATTCTTAGTATTCCTTGTACCTTAAGTTGATGGTTCCTTTTAAAATTCTTTTATTAAAAACATTTAACTTTCAACATTTAAATTATTGCCAGTTTTGACACATTTCTCTCCAATATGCCTTTTTTTACATCTAACAATGTCATTTATAAAGTTATACTTATCCCTTCTAAAATCAAAACATATTTTTCCAAAAATATTTAACAATCTTAATTAACCTCTTCACAATTAATTGCATTCAATAAAACAAACTCAATTTATAATTTCTTTTCTTAACTTATTAAATCAAATCACTTCATTTCTAAAAGCAAACATACAGCTGTTTTTAATTAAATAAAATTTCTCTTACAACTTTCGACAAGACTTAAAAAACTTTAAGTTTGAAGAAAACAGAAAAAAAAACTTTGACTGAATGTGAAGCGTATAAAAGTTTTTATAGAACATTTTTAAAAGTGCAATTAATGCTAATTACCCAGTAGTATCATCATGAATATTTTTACTTTTCATTTCTCCTTTTTTTTTACTCCTTTGGCATTACTTGTCTTTAACTGGATAATAGCTGTGAAAATCAGATACACACACACACATACGTTTTACAAACGGCTTAAATCCATTGAGGTTTTAAATAAGTTGAACACAATTTTAACGCATAATTATTGCGCTCATTAATTTTGTGTAGTAAAGAAGTTTTTTATTCCTTTCGTGAAAAGCAGAAAAAATTTGTCAGGAAAAATATTAAAATAAAAAAACAAAGATTATTTTAAGGATTTAAAATTATGTTTTTCTTTTTGTTAAGTTAAAGGTACTTTAACTGTTCGAAAGAAAAGTTAATGTTTAAAATTAAGCTTAAAAATTAATTTCGTTTTTCTTTTGTTTAATAAGTGTCATCTGATTGTTAAAGTTTTAAATTAAATTAAAATATATTTCAAGGTTTACAAATGAAATATTGTTAATGCTAATCTCAAATCGTAAATATTTCTTAAAGGTTTGTGAACTTTGATGAATTTTCTATTAGATACTTGTCTTGTCTTTGAACTTTCTTCTCAAGTTTAGGTTTTATGTGGGCGATGGATGGTATAATGATTTTTTAAGTGGATAAAAAAATGCTTAAACAAATGAATTAATAAAATTTATAAAATAAATTACATAACTGAATTTGGTTATTTGTAGATTTAAATTTTTAATTTATTCTAATTATTACACGGCACTGTGGTCTGCTATGTTAAAAAAATCACATGGGGGAGTTAAAGTACTTTCGAGTTGATGTGGGGGGATACAGACTATATAATTCTTTGAATTTAGTAAGAAACTAAGAAACCATTTTCATTTTAGGGCCCACATTAAGGACAATAATTTGGATGAAATTAGCTTCGACCTAAATACCTCCAAAAGATATATCCTTCAAATGTGTTTTTTGTTAGCATTTAAGCATTAGCATTTTTTACATTCAAATCATAAATAAATTTTTGTTGCGAATTTCTTGTAAAAATTATAAATTAGTACACTTGAGAAAGAAACATGTTCCTATTATGTAAAAGTGGTGGAAATTCTTGTAAAAAAGATATCAATATTTAAATGATCAGTAATCATGTTTTAGTTACTTTAATTATTTATTTATTTGTTATTAGGTAAAAAATGTTTTTTTTACAATTTTAAGATTTATTATATTTGTCCGTTCACAAGTTGGTATTAAATTTATCAGATAAATGCAATACTATTGATCAAAAAGTAAAAGAAACCTTCCGTCCGTTTGTTTGTTATTTTTTTCAAATTTTCCAATTCAAAATCATTTATTTTTGAACACAATAAAGATATCAAATTCTACAACTTGATAAAATCGGTTTGAAAATATTGGGATACATATGAAAACATAAGATTAAGGTCTTATAGAACTGAGATTGTTGAAATTTCAAATGAATCACCCCGCGATAAATATATTTGTGTATGGGTAAGGAAAGTAATCGATACCCTATTTTGAGATCCATAGATCGAAACATGATACAATAAATGACAAGGTAAAATTATTAGAGAGAACGTTCTCAAATTTATTTTCCCTGGAAAGTCAGTCAAAATAAAATGTAGAAATATAAAAACATATTTTAAAGAAAATAAAAAAAAAACAACTTTTTCTATCTCTTTTACAATTTCAAAGATAAGTTTGCGGAGTATAATTAGACACTACCAGAATGGTATAATTATTTTCTGCGCAACTAAACACATTACTAGCTTTCGTGTTGTCTTATCCTAAAACTAAACATAGTACCCGTCTTGTACTGTATGCTATATTGGGGGAGTCAGTTAGCAGCGGTGGGCATTTGAGCCAAGTAAATAAAGAATGAACCTAATATCTTAAACGCTGTTAAAATTGTGGTCACATAGTGGTGTAAGTCGATATCCGGCTCGATGGACCATAAAAAAGTAAATTACCTTGTAATTCTATGGTAGTGCCAAAACAGAGTTTATGAACTAAAATTTAATGCTGATTGATGAAGTCGTGGTGTCTTATTCATTACGGTATCGTTGAAACCTAAACAAACATTTTTTCAATAATAAAAATAGAAATTTTATTTTTTACTATTTTTCCAAAATATAAAAAAAAAATTAACCTTGACAACTCCATACAAGAAAACAGCACCAACTAGCTTACTAGGATTTTTAAGAACTTTTTTAATTAAATTAAAATTATTATAATTTTATTTCCCTCAAACTTTCCTCATACACTTTTGTATTTTATAAATATAATTCAAATACATTTTTATTAAGAAAGTATTTGGTGTTTGTTTGGATTATAATTTAAAACCACAGGGATAAAAAAGTTAAATATTTCCATATAAATATCAACTTTCTTTCTTAGAAGCTTTAGAACTTATTTTCACATTATTACAACAGATACTCTACCAACTAACCACCTTCTAAGGGAATAAAAAAAAGTTGTCAAAATGCACACACTCATATTCACATAAGTAAGAATTTCTATTTGATTTTGTAAAACATGAAACTGATGGGAACATTTGCGTTAATGAAAATTGTGTGCATTTTTATAAACAGAGATGAGAGGAGCAAGTGAATACAATTTGATTAAATATTTAAAGAAATTTACTATAAAAATGAAGGCTTAATATTTTTGTTGGAATTTTTTTCTTATTATTTTAAAGAAATTTTTAAAAAATATTTGCAATTTTACAATAAACAAACACTCACTTTTCCATCCCTGTTATTAATACAATAAAGTTATTTTACTTATAAGTCTTTTGGGGCAGAAGTGTTTTTATAGTTTCTTAAAGTTTCTTTTTGTAGTCTCCTTTATCTTATACTTTTACTTCGGTGTCTCTTATCTGTTTATTATAATGTTAACAACATCTATAGAGAGAGAGAGAGAGAGAGAGAGAGAAGAAAAAACCATCAACAAGCATTAAATGAAAGAAATCTAACACCAGAATGGAGAAAAAAAGGAGTTGATGATGAAGAGATTTATGCAAATTTAATATTTCTATAGATTTATGAACAAAAGGAAAAATTAAATAAAGTTTTTCTTGTTTAGAGAAAAAAAAAGATGCCAAGTCACTAAATTAAAATGAAATAATAAAAGAAAGTTTTACAGAAAACCAATATAGAGATTATATTTCTAAAGTCATCAAGAATTAAATAGTTTTGTTAAAGTTTGTATTTAAATTATTATTATTTTCTTTTTTTCCTAAAAAATAATCTATAAGAAAACTAAAAGGTAGCAAGAAGATATTAACTAATAACTAAAATTGTGGTCAAGATTTACTTTTGTGGTTTATAAAGATACAATTAGTTTTAGTGGTTTTGACAAACATACAATAATATTGACCTACTTATTTTAAATAAATTTTGTTTTGATTAAATATTTAATAATATTTAAATTAAATAAATATATTTATTGTTCTTGTATTACATTTAAATAAATACATAGCACAGAGAGACCAAACGCAAATGTTTTGATAATTAATCTGTATCTCCTTAACTAGTGCTTGGTTGGAATTAAAATATATAGATGAGCATCTGAGCTTTAAAAAAAATTATCGTATAGTAACCCTGTGTTTGGCTACAGGGTGTCAAATTTGGTTATTTCGAGTACGTAAAAGTTTGTAGATATCGTACCATTTCAAAGATTTCTATATTCGTATAAAGTGCTTGGCAATATAAAGCTAAGTCGCTTAAGTTATCTCTAAAATTAAAAATATATTTATGCTTTAATTTTGAATTGTTAATTTTTTGCCTCAACTTTATTTCGTTTTTTTGAAGGCTAAGAATGTGTTAGTAAAAAATTTCATTGATAACAAGAACAATTGTAGTCCTTTTGAGTAATTTTTTTCTCAATTGAGTTTTTTTAAAGCTTGATATCTATATCAATAATCTATGTCTATGCCCGTAATCTATGTGTATAGATCAGGCGCGGATCCACGGGGAGGGAAAAAGGGAAATTTCCCTCCCCAAAATGAAAATTTTTAATGAAAAATTTGTACTAAATCTTAAAATTTAGGGAAATTGTTGTGAAAATCATTCTATTTTCCTCTCCTAAAAGCTTGAGCAGGATCCGCGCCTGGTATAGATGGTACTTTCTATTTTAGAAAATATTTTTATATCGATTTCAACCTTGACACCATGTACCACCGTGTTATAATAGAGATAATTTTACTGAAAACATATGTTTTCCACTACAACTTTTCTATACCTCTCTATTCAAGCCGGCATGTAGTTTAGGAGATATATTAGTTTTGGTAAGTTAAAAAAAAGTCCATGACTGAAAAAAGATCAGTTTTTTTTTAAACAAAAACTTAAAAAATAATCGATAACAAAACATTATATTAAAGAATAATTTGTCTTAATAAACCCTTAACAAGTGTTGAGTAAATATTATTCGTATATATTAATAGACTAAAAAAAACATATTTCATACATCAATAAACCTATAAAATAACAAATAATTTTAAATTTGAAAACAAAATAAAATAGAATAAAACAATATGAAATGAATATTTTAAAAGCAACAATACATGTCATAAATACAAACATATTTGGCAATACTGGCAACAGTACATTATTGAGCATATTGTTAAATATGAATGCAAAACATAAATTATATTTGTCATATTCAGGGTAACCAAAAATATGCTCTAACAAAATATGGTATTAAAAAATATGCTCTAAAAATTTATATATTTTTTTTTTCTGGCTAAACTTTTAAAACATCAACTGTCTTATTTATAATAAAATTTTAAAATTCAAAAACAATCAATTAAACAAATTTATATGGAAAATGTTTTTATAAAGCTTTTATAAATTTGAATAGTTTATTATGAATAAGGCAGCAAATAAAAATTATTGAAAAATATTTTTATTTTTTTTGCGTTTAAATTCACTAAAACATCTATTGCTTGGAAATAATCTCAGTCGTATTTTACGTGACAGTAAAAATTAAATTCCACAAATAGTAAAATAAGCAAGTACAAATTTCTATATAAGAAAATTTTAGCTTGTAAGTGTGTAAATAAAAAAATTATGCTGTGATCTATCCTGCGATCTGTCCCTTGGGTCTAATTACCCACCTCCAATGACAACCCCATGTAAAAGTGACAGGTTCTTCTCATATAAAGTTCCGGAACTGGAACCGGTCANNAGTACAAATTTCTATATAAGAAAATTTTAGCTTGTATGTGTGTAAATAAAAAATTATGCTTTTTAGTATTAATGATGAAAAATTATACTTAAATTTATAAATATGTCTAAACTGCTGATGAAATATGCTCGAAATAAGGATTTTCTATGAAAATATAGCAAAATATGCTCTCATGTTCAAAATATGCAAAAATATTCAGTAATGAATTAATGTTAACTTATGTAAATTAGCTTTAAAGGGTTAAACAACTACTCTGCGGGAAATTTGTGCCAATTGCAGTAATGAACCGCTCCGTCAGTACCAGTTAAGTACCAATTGACACCTAACTCGTCACGAAAGTTCCAGTTGAGAACCATTTGACACAAACATACTCACAATTTAACAAATGAAAGTCAATTTAAAGCATGGCTTGTTAAGTGCGAAATTATACATAAATTAAATAAAAGGATTAATAAACAATGTTTAAAAAGTAAAAAATTAACGAATTTTTATCAAAATTTGTTATATTAACAGACACTGAACCTGTCCTCTAGAACCAGTACTGTGATTTATCCTGCGATCTGTCCCTTGGGTCTAATTAGCCACCTCCAATGACAAGCCCATGTAAAAGTGAGAGGTTCTGCTCATGCTGACTGTTTTGAACCGGTGCTGCTTTAACTTTAGGGACAACAGTTTGGATCCATTTATGTGCTGGAAATCAGATTTTATTTGTAATATTTTTTGGTTGCCCTAGTTCATATGTAAATTTTATTGTAATTTGCGAATTGAAAGTTCCCATAATATAGAGTATTTATGTATGTATATTAAAGTAACTAGATTCGTGAGTTATATTATTGTGAAAACATTAAGACATTTATTTTTATATTTATTGACAGCCAAAAATATATAGGCAGCATAAATTTATATAATATGGTATGAAAAGTAATAAGAAAATTTGAATAATTTGAATGGTTTTTGTATAAAAAAAATAAATAAATAAAATCATTTTGTATAACAGAGTAAATACTATAAAAAATATGAGTAAATAAATAGGGCAAATGCAAAAATGTAACAATTTTGAATATTTTTTTATATAATTTTATTACATAGAGAAACACTAATCCTGCGGCACGGGGTTTCTCAATCAGTTTGGAAAACCTTTTTGAAATTTACTCTAGTTTTCGTTATAAATCGCCATTTATAAAATAAATAAGGCTACAGTATACATATATAAGCATATCTCGAAAACTACTTGTTTGATGCATAAGTTTTGATTTTATTCACAAATTAGTGAAAATCCTCATTAAGAAGTTACCAAGCATACAATTTTAATGAAAGTTATGCATCTATTTCCAAAATAAAAAATCAAATTTTCTCCATGGTATGTATTGTTTGCGAAAATAATAATTTTGTAATTTGTTACAGGTTATGAAATTATTATTATTTTTATTATTATTTTTTTTTTAATACATGCTTTTGACATTTTTCTTTCATATCTTAAACAAATTTATGCCATGACAATTTTAATATTTTTAAAATGGTCATATTTTTTAGTTAATCTCCAACTGAAAATTTTAAAATCCCACAAATAATTATTATCCTTATTTTGTTAATGTATTTGTAGTTAATATTATATAAAATTTGTCAGTTGTAACAGTTGAGGAATAAATATTAAATATATGTTTTGTCGTCTTTACAAAAGTCTCATTAAATATTACTTTAATTCAAAATGCAAATAACATCATGTACGAAACATTAATAAAAATATAAAATAAATAAATAAATACAATAAATATTTACATAAAGAAAAATTTGCATAAATAAATCTTAGATAAGACACCTGCTACGCTTAAGCACAAACACATGTGTCACATCAAAAAAAAAAAAAAAAAAAAANNTGTGTCACATCAAAAAAAAAAAAACGAAGAACATTATTTGATTTTTAAAGAAATACTTACATTTATAATTTAGCTAAAATTTTGTCTATTTCAAAACTTAAGAGTAGAAAAAAGTCAAGTTCAAGGCTTTTAAAAGAAATATGAATACAATTTAAATACCAAGTCAAAGAAAATAGGGAGAACAAAATGGAATATCTAATATTTAAAGTAATATAAGAAAAAAAAAAAAAGGGAAAATCACAAAAGTAGCTTTAAAATGCTAACAAGAAACTTTTTTGTTTTTCATTAAAAAAATTCTTTTGAGAGAAACTTTTCTTATATGTTACTTTGTTTTAATAGTCATGATGTTTAATTCCTAATGATTTTAATTATAAAACTTGGTTTCCTTCATTTTTAAACTTTTTTAAGGAGTGCGATCAAAAAAAAACAAACTTAACACGCGTTTTGCCTTATAACTTTTGCGGAATCAACATTAAAATTTTTATTTGATCTAGCTATCAGGGCAAATGATAAACTTTTTATTGTTAAAGCAATATTAAAATAACTATTTTAGGATCAAAAAGCAGAAAAAATTTTATTACAAAATTCCTGGTATAACAAGACATTTTGCAGTTGGGGCAAAACCGGAAAGTCTTTCGATACATTCAGATCTTTAATTACCAAAATATGCATCAATGAATATTTGCAAAAAAGATTTCTTCCTTTCGTAAGAGAGAACAAAGTGTCCAAATATTTTTAGGCCCAATTGCTATCATGTAGGGTATTTATTCGAATATTGTTTGTTCGATTAATCGACAAATTAAAATCAAATAATTTTTTGATTAAATTAAAATTGAATTCGAGCTGAGCGGTTCTTTTTAGAAATAAGAGTTTTGTTTCACAGACGATAACAAACCGAGACCAGCCTCATTTGCCCCTTGCGGCTAACTGTTCGACCTACCTAATTCCAAATTTTAGATAATTGAACTACCTCCCGAAGAAGTATATTTCTGAGCAATATCTGAAACTCTCTTGCTAATCAGAAGCTAGTGTAGTTATGTTGATAGATTTTATACGAGGTCTTCCTCCAAGATGTTGAAACTTTCACACAGCAGCCTGGTCTCACGAAATTTGTGTTAATTTTCGAAACTGCTGACTTATTAAATGAGTAATTAGTAACAGATAGTTTTTTTATTTAGAAACCTAGTGTTGGTTTTAAAAGCCATTTTTAAATCTTCAGAAATTTGTGACTTTATTAACAGAAGTTTAAAAGTATTCCATGTCTGTCATGTCCAATTTAAATGATCTCTGGCAAATTGAATTCGAGCTGACCGATTCTTTTTAGAAATAAGATGTTTTTTTCACAGGATGATAACAACCGAGTCCAGCTTCATTTGTTTAGATTATTGACTACCTCCCGAAGAGTAATTTCTGAGCATTTCTGAAACTCTCTTGCTATAAGATTATCCTGTCTTTGTGTAGTTTTACGAGATCTTCCTCCAAGATGTTGAGTTTTCACAGTACCTGTCTCACGAAATTTTTTTATAATTTTCGAAACTGTTGACTTATTAATTGAATATTTATCACAGATAGTTTTTTGTTTTAAACCTTAGTGTTGGTTTAAAAGCATTTTTAATTTTAAATTTTAAATCTTCAGAAATTTTGACTTTAGTCTTCTTTATTAGAAAAGTTTAAAAGTTTCCAATACTTAAAAATATTGAACAATCTAGTAAAATTAATACTCTAGTACCATGTTAGTACGTTTAGAAAGGAGAGGAACTAAAATATTAACATAATTTTTGCACCAGGAGAGGTCAAATTTCAAAATTGTCCATACCTCAGACCACTATAGAGATATTAAGGTCTTTTAAAAAGTTAATTGAATAGCGCAAAAAGGTGACCCAATATACCAAAGCTTTTAATATGTGGCTGAAGCGACTATCAAATCTCTAACGGAATGGTAACCAAAAATGGTCAACTAGTTCATTAGTAGTAGTTAGAACTATAAAATTTATATGTTTCAGTAATCTGTAAAAAATTATCAATTAAACAAAAAAGAAATGAAAGCTCTAAGATCAACCATTTCAACCAAATTATTGAATATTACATATGTTAAGATTTTTTCGAACGCACTCCTTATTTTATTTTTCTAACAACAAGCTGTTGCCTTTGAAAATATAGCAGCCTATTTAAATTGAAAATCATAGACTATTTATGAATATCATCTGCTAAAACCAATGTAGACAACTGCTGATTTTTTTTTACTTATATTTACGCTCTCGCGTATATTTGGATTTGAAAGTCTTTTTGTTTAATAATTTTAAATAAAACACACTTGTGGTAAATGAAATTTTCTTTCATTAAATGGCTAATGAAAACTGTAGTTCATTATAGATGTGGTAATTATAACAATAATGTTAAGCAAAAATAAGATAATAAACTTATAATATATTAAGTTCTTATTTAATAAGTTTAACAAATACTTATTTCCCGCTTTTCTCAGAATAGGGGGAACAATTAAATGAATATTCTAAGGGGTTAACTGTTGATTAAGTGCTAGAGTGTTTCTCTCTTTGTATGAAATTAAACTTAAGAAAAAACGAGAAAGAAAATTTTGTTTGAAGAAATTAAAAAAATATGTTGCCTTGAAATTAAATCTTAGCAATTAAGATTAAGATTTTACTTTAACAATAATTGCTACATTTAAATAAAGTGCAACTGTCTTTGTATTAAATATGAAATAAGTCAAAGTCAAATAGCAGACACATCAAAAATGTTACAAAAAAGTTTATGTATAAGTGTTGTTAAAACCAGTCGGAAAAAAAGACTAAGAGACAAGCTAAAATGCTTTGTTTTGGATCCATAATGATTTATTTTTACACTGTTTGTTATTGGATAAATTATAAATTATGTGATCAATTATATTTTCATGAAAAGCTTTGCGATTTGTAAACATATTAAAAAAAGAAAACAATAAATTTCAAAATTGACAAAATTTGGATAGGACTCGTGGGCACACCCTTGGCCCAAACTCCTCCTGATGTACTATATACCCATTTGCATTAAGATTACTTTTGAAAACATTAAAAAAAAATATATTCTAAAGCCCATTACAAAAAAATAATTTTATTAGTTAATAAATATTACCACCTATTAAAAGAAAAATAATAATAATAATAAAAACCAAATTATGTATATTTTTTAAAGTTCCAAATTCCGGTTAATATAACATTTTAACGGATTCATATATTAATATCATCCTTGCAACAATATTATTTAGAATTTTGTAAGGAATTTGGTAAATATTTAAATTTTGGGGGCAATATTAAGCCCGCCAAGTTAAAAAAACGATGATAAAAATAAGGGAAAAATTTATTTCGACCCCAATTTCTAAGGTAAGCGTTTTTTGTGCAGATTTATAAGACTACCAACTTTGGAGGGCCACTAACTTAACCCTTGACTCACAAGAAGTCTTGAAAATACCTCGAGTCATGTGAAATTTTACATAATTATTTCCAAATAAGGCGTGATAGAACCACAGCATATTTATTTATCTATTTAAGAGTACACTTTTCAATAAATATGCTCTCTTGTACACAATGCTATTATTAACAATTTCGTTAAGTAATACAGTGCAGCATTAATAAATTTTTAACCCCTAATAATTTCCAAGGATATTTAAAGTTCTCAAATTTTAATTTTATTATTATTATATTTTAATTAACAGAATTTGAATTAAATATTTTTATGAACATAGTTTAAAAAAAAGTGCTTCGAAAACAATGCACATGAATGTGTTAACAAAGTTCTGTAGCTTCTTTTCAGCACAACTTCTTCCCTACAATGACTTCATCATATTAAAATCATGACCCTTTCAGTTCCTTTTTTGCTGGGTTTCTTTTAAATAATTTTTCTTATACTTTTGTTCTGCTATGGCATTGTTGTTTTTCCTTTAAATTGTTTATTGTTATTCCTTTTTTTCTAAATCCTTTTTTGTTCCTTTAATATGATTATTCATTTGCTGTTGTTTGATTTTCTAATTTGGATTATTGTTTTTTCTTGTTTTTGTTTTGTGCTGTAATCCTTAGAGCTAAAGTAATTTCCTCTTCAACGCTTTTCCAGTTGAATGGGGCTCGTGTACAAGGGGAAAGGTAGTGAGAGGGAAATTTTAAGGCTTTTGGCATTATTTTCTCAATTTTCTGCCCATTAATTGTAGTATAATGATGTGATTGACGTTCATATTATTGTTTTACTCAATATAAGCTTGAAGCAATAATTTAGTGCATAAATATTATTTTCATATTGTTTTTCCAAATAAAGAGTTCTAATGATTGTGATAATGATTTGTTTTTTTTTTATAATATTTCCTAGAATTGTTATAAATTTTAAGTGTAAGGAGTTTACGATTACAAAGTCTCAGGAGATGTATTTGCGTTTAAAACTGACCTAGAATCGTTGATTAAATTTAATTAATTTTTATGAAAATTATGCATAACATTTAAATGTAAATCGTGTTATTTAAAAGTTTTTTTTTGAACTCGCCTTAAAGTATGCTTTAAAATTATATTTAAAAATTATGCCTAGAAGCTTTAAATATACATATTTTATATTAAATTGCATATTTTACGATTACTACAAGTATTTAATAATACATATTTTTTTCCTCCTTTTTTATGGTGTGTTCTGGTTGTGCTTCCACATAATTTTGTTAAATGCCCTCCAGAGTGTGTCACTTTTATATACATAAATATACTTTTTGTTTTTTATTTTGTCTCTGCTATTTTAAACATATATGTATATATTTTTTGTTTTTGTATTTATTTTGCTCTTTTATTCATATGTATGTAATAATCGCTAGATGATAAATTGAATTATTACCGTGATCTGTATAAAGTACATACATTTAACATCATATAGTATATGATGATGATGGTTATTGGCAATATTTATCAATCTATGAGTAAGTGTGAATATATGGTATAACATAACTCTGTAGTTCGGGAAACATTAACAAGATAAATGATTAGAGAGAAAAGAGGCATGTAAATATTAGTTATTTCTTTTCAAAATAATGATAATTTGCTTTATCATGTTATAGCTATTAAAAGTGGCAATTGTCTTTTACTTAGATAACATAGGGATAGTTATTTCACCAATTACTTGCCATTTCATGTTCTTGTACTAGACCAATGTAAACTGATCTTATATTAGATAAATTCTAATGCGTTACTATTATAATTGAAATATATTCCCTTAAGAACTGTAGGTCTTTATACATATTACTGTTGTATAGTTCTAGGCTATATAAGTAAGTACATACATACATATGTATGTGTGAATGTGTAAGTGCTCATAAATCATATTAAGTAAATGACAATGAAAACTGTTATTTCAACAACAAGTATTTATTTGTTGTTACTATGTGTGAGTATTGCTTTATTTTATTTATATCTATATTTTTTATATATTTATTGAATTTTTCCTTAAGGGCATTTGCTTTATGATAACTTTTTTTGGTGACAACAAATTTATGTATATTTTTTTTAATTTAAGAAGAATAATGTTGCAGTTTTTTTATAAAATTTAAAGCATATTTTTGCTAAAATTAAATTAAAATTATAAATAAAGGGAGCCAATCTATACAAAATCACTAGCTAAGAAAGAGAAAAAATATATACATATGCATTTTATTTGTAAAGCGTTCTTTATAATTCAATTGAGCATTAAAATTTTAATGCTTCCATTAACATGAAAAGTATAGAAATTGAGAAAAGTTTAAAGCATTTTAAAACGACATAGGATTATGCTATTATATTTTATAAATTGAGGAAGAAATAATATATTCTGCAGTACAGGATATCTCAGTCAATTCGGATACACATTATTATTAAAACCACAACGAAACTTTTTTTGTGTAGGCAAGAACATCGAATGCTAGGCTTGCAGAAATGCCATAGTAGGGAAAATGGGGATTAACTCCAAATAGACCTATGAGGTATTAACTTCTTCGTCAAAGAATGCGACTCTAAATTCTTTTTTTGAGTGCAATCTAGAGAACTAGATTGAATTAAAAAAAATTGAATACTCACAAATAATGTGAATATGAATTGACTAAAAAATACCAAGCTTAAGTTTATTTTGTCAACTTATGTTATTTAATTATTTTTAAGTCAATACCTAAAGTAGGGCACCAAATCTAACAAAATCCTTTCAACATAAAAATCAATTAAATACATACGATGCTTTTTAGTTTTTCTCCTAAAAAGACCGCTTAATAAAAACGGGTGGAACTACTTTTTCATAATAATAAATGGAACCCTTACAATTAATTTATTTTTCATATTTAAATTACTCTTTTCATAAAATAAATTTAAATGTTAAGGGTCATTTGTTAAACGTATTACTTTGTACAAAATACTTTTGAATACAAAAAAAAAAATAAATAATTAAATCAATAAAAATCTTCATTCATAAATCATTTTGTTTGAGTTTTGGTTATTCATATAATTTAACCCGCTTTAAAAAGCAAGCATTGTATTTTACACGTTTTTAATTAAACTGTAATTAGCCTAATTAAATAAAAATAGCCAGCAAATGAACTTTTTTAAGGAGCTATTTTTCAATAAGACATTCATCATTTTCCTAAATTCTTTAACCAAAGCACTTTTGGTGACATTTATAAAATGTTAAATATTATTGTAAAAACAAAAATGCTTTTGTCCTCGATGTTGTCCAGTAGTATTGCCTGCGTATAAATACAGAACAAAGTTCATAATTCTTGCCACAAAATATTTTCATTCTCTTTATGTCATTCAAATTGTGATTTTCCATAGCATTTCCATAGCACAATTCAAATGTTAAGTAAATTACAATTGCTGTGAAAATTTTACATACACATACATATATGATTCTTAACATATACACACAAACACACATTCTCATTTATACATTTAATTTGAAATAAATTTCTTATATGCCAGTACCAAACGTATAATGCAACAATAATGCACCACCACGGTATCGTTTTGTATTACGTTGCTGTAGCTGTTTTTGTTGTTGGTGGCATTTTGATATGCTTGTTACACTATTGGAAGTGACATGCTGATCCTAAGTATTTGATTGTTGTGTTTTTAACGCTTAAATTTCAGTGTCTCTACCTGGGTCTTACATTTACTTACTTTTGTTGGTTTTTTGCTAGACGCACATTCATATGCAAGTTGTTTGGCTAACAAATGAAAACTGTGAAGCAAAAGCTAGAAAAAAATATATATTAAAAATTTCCAAAAAATAGGAAATCTTTCAAAAAAAAAAAAATAATTATCGAAAATTTACTATGAAAAGAAAATTTATCGAAAATGCTAATGTAAATATGTATAAGAGTTATTGATATTTTATTTTGTTTTTGTACATAAGACGTTTTCTTATAAATAGGAAATACTTTTAAAAAGAAATAAGAATATTTTCTATGAAAGTAACTTAATGCTAAATTTAAATTAATAAGGAATTTATAAAAATTTTACTCTAAAAATAAATTCTTTGAAAATTTATTTATTTATTTATTTATTTTTATTTTTTATAAATCTAAATTTTATCATAATTTATTTCCATAGTAAATTTAATTTTAAAAGCAAAAAAAAAAATAATAAAATATTTATTCGATCACACCCACTGTTACAATATTAACAACATCAGAGAGACAAACTAACACAAGGATTGTTAGCAGCAGGAGTGATAGAACAAATCATTTTATCCCTTTTGTGGTTAAAGTTGTAGTTGTGTCTTGTTGTTGCTATAATTCTACTTAACAATGATGATTGTTGGTGTTTTCTTTGAGCTGACAACGTTTGTAATATGAATGTATTGTAGTTACATACACATGTACATATATAAATGTGTTGTGTTAAAAGGTGTAAGAAGAGAAATTGACTATAAGTGTATGTGGGAGTTTTGGTTAAATTCGCTGAATCAGTTATTCAATGAGATTTGAAGAAAATTACTTTACTTTAACACATACATACATATATACATACCTATAGACATTTGCATTCATTAGTAAACAATCTTACATACAAACATACTTGTCAGCAAATGAAGAATTTTCTCAAATGTGTGTAAAATTATGCGCATTAATAAAACTTAACAACTAAAACTACCTTTTGCCTTCCTTCATGTTGTGGCTAAAATTTGTAATAATATATACATATGTATGTATGTGTTTATTTCTGTTTGTGTGTGTGTATATGGGTTTGTTTGTGGTTTTCTTTCTTTATAGGTGGTAAACATGAACATTTGTATGACTCTGTGTGTAGGTGCAATTGAGTGTGAATGAACGTGAATGTGAATGTGATTGTATGTATGTATGTATTTTCATTTTAGGTAATTATTTTGTAATTTATTATCATTTCAATTTCGATTAGTTATCAGAATTGGTAATTGCAATTTGTTTTCACTTAAATTAAGAACATAATAGTATAAAGACTTAAAGATAAATTTCCAAACAATATTAATTTTAAAGTAATAATATTTTTATCTAACACTATTAATATTTATATTTCTTTTTCAACTAATGATCACCTTCCATATTTTTAATTTTTCCATTTAATATTTTATTAATTATTTTAGCACAATAAGAATAAGAACAAAAGAATTTTAAACAAAAATCACATTGTTTGCTTTATGGATTTATAAAATTGTTTTTTTTTTTTTATCCTACTTGTTTAAATATTTAAATTTTAATGTTTAATTAATTTTACTTGCATGTACAAAAACTAAAACAACAAAATGTTTGTGCCTTGTTTTAAATTATTAATGATTTTAAATGATGACAATACATTGTTTTTTACTGCTTTATTTAAGCTATTGTTTTAGGTACTAAATTTTATTTGTTTAGTTGTTAAGTTTCACATTTGCCACATAATATATATTATGTGGCAAACAAAACAAACAGAGCTATAAAAAATATAATACAAATTTGTAAAAAAAAAATACAATAATTCTATTGAATTTACTTTTGTTATCATTACCCAATACAGACAACTTATTTATACATACACGCACATACATATGTTTGTATTTGGGCTTGTTTTATATTCCCTTATGGAACTCATTACATTACAATGTAACTAATGTGTCCTTCATAGCAAATATTTTTTGAAAATTTATTAAAAATATTAAACCTATCGAATAATAGTTAAATGTATTTTAAAAATAAAAAATCAATTTCTTGAACTTTTACTGAAAACAGCAAATCTGTTTCTTACAAAATTTACTAAAAATAGCAATGCTATTGAAAGTGCTACTAAAAATAGCAAAACTATACATTTTTTTTCAGTATAACACTTAATTTCGTTGATTGGAAATCCATCAAATTTATTCATTAAACTTTTCGTATGAATAAAAAATTTCTTATAAATAAGAAAGAACCCTATCAGAAATTTCCCATAAATTTCGCATTTATTGAAAATTTACTATCTGCTCATTTTAGTTCATTGCATAAAGCACTCGTACAATCATCAATCGTATCTACAAATCGCACTAATAAATAAACCAGGCAGGCACATGAATAAAAATAAATGTCTGACTGATTGTCTGCCAGTTTGAATGAATGAATAAAGGAACAAATGAATGTTTATATAGATACTTCAAATGACAAAACTTTTTTCATTCATTCTATTTCATACATATTTATCTATCTATCGATATTACGAGTACCTCGTTTCTATTATTATTTATAATATTGGAATTTTTATATTCAAATATGAAATGTTTGCATTTGTAACGAAGGCTTTTGGGTTTTAGCAAATCTATGTATATTGTATATTTTTTGTATTGTTAGCAAAAACTCTGTACAATTTAATTATTTTTAGGATATTTAATGTAAAATATTTACATAATTTCCATTTTAAAAATGTGTGATATTTTACACATTTGTTAAGTGGAAGAAATTAAGGACGATAGATTTAATATTTTTAATTTGGAAAAATATATGTACATAATATGTTTGCAGCAATAAATAATGTGATAAAATAATTAAATTGTTATTATAATTATATTGTTGAGCAATATTTATTAATGAAATTGATACCAAATTTTGTTGCTACATAAATCATAGCCATACATTATGTAACGTGAGTAATGTGTATGTTTTATAATAAATAATATTCATATATAAATTTAATAAAAGCCTCACCATATATATTTTTATTATCATATTGCGTTTTTTTTTTTTTTTTTTTTTTTTTTTTGAAGAAGCTGAAATGGCGTTACTATAATAATCAGAAGCCTGTATAAGTCTCTCCTAAAAATAATATCATAGAAAAATATGCCAAAATCCTCCTTACTATTTTATCTAAAAAAATGTAAATTTATGCTTGCTCCTTTGCCATTAAAATCTCAAGATGTTTAACAAATAAAAATATACATTCATTGACACCAAAACTTAATTTTAAATAAATAATGTATTCATTATATAAAAAAAAAAATTATTTAAATTATATTAATAACATAAACATACGCTAAAATAAGATCAAAAGAAAAAATCCTGTATCAATTTAGATTCTATTAAACTATAACTATGAATATATGAAAACACCAGTAGCTGACAAAATATTACTGAAACATTTTTATAAGAGTACTCTTCTCATCATATTCTATATCTATAGTTTTAATGGCCGAAATGTTATTTTAAATTGAATTATTATTCATTAATAGACATATGTATGTGTGTGTTTTACGCTTCATCTGTCATCAATCAATTAAATGTAAATTCTAAAAATTATAAAAACATATCAGTACCAGTAGTACTTTCATATTTTTTGTTAATAGTTTTTAGATTTATATACACATTGATCATGGTTGATGATAAATTGCTAAAAACTGTTAAATCTATTTGATGCAGAAAATGTAAAATAAAAAACTTACTTTATTTATTTTGTTGAATAATGTGCCATCATTTTTTTATTATTATTTTAACATGATTACGATTATTTCAGTGTCAAAATATTTAAAAAAACATTTTGTTTCCTTAAACGTAATATTATTAGGGTTTTATTTCAGCTATGTTGATTTTAATTAAATTTAAACTTTGTTTTGGTACAAACACCCTGCAATAACAATGATGGCAATAAAAATATTCATTAAATTTACACAATAAAAATTTCATGTAAATATTGTAAGAGAAAATTAAACTACACAGAAAAAAATTATTACCATATATTTTTTCTCAGTTAATTTTGCATTAAAATTTATTAAATATATTAAAAAGAATTAAGAAAAGTATTACTTATTAATATTTTAAATTTAATTAAAAATCTGCTTGATTGATATAATTAAGTTTTTAATAGAAAAAAATGTTCTGCTTTTGATTTT